>JAAXYX010004325.1:0-12551 GCA_036851915.1 Ptenothrix huangshanensis
CCAGCTTTGCACGCCTTGTCCACCTTGCACCGATAAAGAATTTTTTCTCCATTCCGTACATCTCTTCGGTTTACGTAGCCCAATTGTTCGAAATCTTAATTGACTTTGCTCTTTGCTTCTTCCAGACCATTAGCTAGCCCCACCAACTCCCACTTTACTTTTCCAATTCTTTCCATTCTTGATGTTCAAACTTCAAAACTCAGACTTGAACTGCCACGGCTACATTTTACTAACAAGCACGCATTTAACGACAATCTATTTCTGTAGGTCTCTAATTTGAATATTTAAATGAATGAACATTAAATACTACGACTGCTTCATACACTAGAACCTGACTATAACTTCGTACATTACCAGTACTTGAGTAGGAATACTCAGATTTCCGTAGGCAGATTAAGATGTTTGTAGGAACAGACAGCTTTTCGTAGGGACGTTAAGACTTTTGTAGGGAAACTAAGGGTAGGTACACATAGTAAAACTGTAGGGGCACTCAGTACAAAAAGTAGGGAACTTAAATACATGCCATTTTTAATTAGCAGGAGTTTATAGTTACTAATTGTAATGTATTGACAATTAGCTATGCTGGAGCTCAGCTACAGCACGGGGGCAGGCTTTATGCGATTCCCAGATGGTCCAACCAAGCCCATTCAAAACTTCCCGCCTCGTATTTAGAATTTGAAAAATTAAAATTTCGATCGGTTACTCCCATCAAGTCTAAACATGTTAAACACCATTCGAAAGCTATTTTAGTGCTCTTTTTCACAGAAGTCATCGTGAGAGTAATAGTATTTTGGTTGGCACAATTTGAGAAACCCCATAAAAACAGGGAAACACCGGCAAGCCGGTTTCAAAACTGCAATTTTTTTAATACATTCATCCTACATTCGTGAATACCTTTTAAATGATGCATCACTTGTAGGGTTCGTACCAGTAGTTTCGTTTTTCGTTTTAAATGAAATTATGTAGAAATGTTGAAATGTCGAAACAATGAGTGTTGTTCAAAACTTAAACTAGGCATAATGCGCTTTTTTGAGTTTTTATACAAAAATAAGTGCAGTTTTTTGAAATTTACACAATAATAGGTGCAGTTTTATTAAAAATTAGCACTATTACAGAATCCGTTTTTTTAATTCACACAAAAATAGGCGCTCTTTTTTGAAATTTGCCTTAGATATACCGTAAGACTTACAATAATTCCCCAAAAATAATAATAATGCTGAGCAACTCTTCAGACCTGGGAATTATCACCAACCTCGAAAGTTTACGCTGCCATTATTGCTGTGTAAATTAAAATGCTATTGATATCACTAAGTTTGTCTTTTAAAATTTACTATTCTTAATTCTAAAATTCTACATTCTTCATATTTCCTCCTTTTGTGAAAAATTTGTAATTGTTAGTGAACATTCAACCAGATCAAGCGACAACTAATATAGTAGTAGCATAGGAGTATGAGTGCATGCTACTATTAATATACTCGGGAATTATTTGAGGCGGGAAGTTAATAGAAGCAGGAATTATTGGAAGTTTTACGGTAAGGTTTCTTTCTTTAGCCCCCTCCATGAACTTTTTTGCATTCGCCTCTGGCCCTGTCCTTTTTGCACATAAGTAGGTAGTTAACATTGTGGTGACAATGGGAAACTATCTCGCTATAGATAATCAGGTAGGCTAAATGGAGTTAGTGGTGATAGCAGTGTGCATTCAAATGGAGACAACGTTAGATTGAGCGTTCGACATATCTCAAGCTGCTCACGTACTACCGGTGAGCTTTACCCGAAGGAAAAATTGGACACAAAACGTGTTTGTGTCCACAAACAGTTGTTTCCACGAAGCTCCAATGTTCTATGGCCCTTGCCACTGCACTTTGTCTCAAGTTGATTAACCTTCCAAATATTTGGTGATGAGCTTCGTTGCACTTTGAGGATCCCCTTCATACTAAATACATACTAGCTTAATTGCTGGTTTCAAAACTACGTAATTTAGTTTAATAGTTCAACTAAAGCAGGTTTCAGGTAACTACTTTTACGTATAATGTAATAGTTATGAAC
The DNA here is from genome assembly GCA_036851915.1 of Ptenothrix huangshanensis. Classification (NCBI taxonomy): domain Eukaryota; kingdom Metazoa; phylum Arthropoda; class Collembola; order Symphypleona; family Dicyrtomidae; genus Ptenothrix; species Ptenothrix huangshanensis. Next base: position 2,047 of record JAAXYX010004325.1, read on the forward strand.
TATAGTGATAATTTCCAAAATTATTACGTCTATAACGGCGTATACAAGCAACTGTGTGTAAACAACTATTTGCATTAGTAGTATAATCACGAAAAACAAGTAAAACACTCAGTTTACTATGAATGAGTGTGCTCAGCATTTGCAATCAGATTTGCAATTTGAAAACTAATTTTGATGGATTGAACATGAAAATGGGATTTTCTCATCAGAGTACAGCTAGCATTACTTTCCTCATTAAAACGAATTAATTAGCGCGAATAAAGGTAATCGGAATACTTTTGCACATATAATAATATTTCTAACGAAAATATTGTGTTTATAAAACAGGAAATTCTTTGGGATCCATCCAAATTTCAAGGAGTGTTAAATGAAGAGCCAAAGCAACTTTATGTAGTACTTCATGATTATAATGACAAGGCTACCATGCATTTAAATAACGCAACGTTTTCCATTGAGGTTGAAGGTAAAACAACATCTGATCTGTCCCACGTTACATCCACTCTCAATTATCTTAATCGCAGATTAAAGCCGGCGGGATGCCATTTACATACTATTCCGAAACCGCAATTTGCACACATCTACGGAATACACTTTTGTGCCGGTGCAGAGTACATCTCGTGCTGGGAAACATTTCTTAAAACTGTATTTACTTTTGTAACTTCCCGCGATCCAAGCTCAAGTAGCAAAAGAGAAAACACATCAGCTTACCATATTAAAGAACAGCCTCAAAACCAACGAACGTGTAAAGACTTAAAAGAACGCCAAACAGAGGAACCAAGTTCTTCAAAGTCAGTAGCCTTGGATAATTCAGAAACAAATTTGAATTTGGAAGACAATACACAAAATATCAAGAAAGATACATCCAGAAAAAATACTTCAAAACAAAAAGAAGCATCAGTCGAACCTAAAAGAACCAGCAATGCAGGTAACATGCATTTTACTGCGATCACAATAGATCAACAGAAAAACAGGAATTTGGCTGAAGATGTCGACAGGAAAAGTAAGCAGCTTAGCACATCTTTACAAGCGGATGCAGATAAATTAAATGAAAAACATGACCGATCATCCGATAAAACAAACAAAGCCAATGAAGCCGAATTAAATTGTGTGAATGCATCAAGCAGTAATGAGAAATTGCCTCACAGTATTTCAAACAAAATTTTTACTGATTGCGAACAGAAATACAGGGCATGTATGTCTACATTCTTAGCTTCCCCAAATTTTGCCATGGAAAAATTTGCGTACTATCATCGCCAAGCAAAAACGGAGGCGTTAAAATTGTTAGGCGGGGAAGACATTGCTTTAAAGAAGTCACTGGAGACAAGATTGAATGAAATCTGTGATAAACTAGAAAAATTAGTAATGCAAAATAAAATTGCAAAAACCGAAAACGTTCAAAGCATTGCTTCAAATGCATCTACAAAGTCTGCCGGAACTGGGATTTATTTTGGACCTCATGTTGTTTATCTTGCAATCTATAGAGGAAATGAAGTAGATCCAATCGTACACGAACTTGTTCCAACCATTAGCTTCAGGGAAAAAGAAATTGAATTTTTTGTTCCACATTCAAATGAATATCGCAATTGTTTTCATGTTTATCAAATTCTGCTCTCTACTCAGCACGACCCAAGAACTGTATTTGTGAATGGACAAGCATTTACACTTTCAACGGAGGAAATAGTGGGTTTGTTTCTTAGGAAATTGAAACATGTAGCGGAAGAAATTCAACAACAGGAAATCTCTTCATGCGTTACAGCAACAAACGCATTTTTGAGTTCAAGAGCAAAACGAATGCTGAAATCAAGCCTTTCAATGGCAGGATTTGCGGAGAACAAAATAATTCAAAGTACAACTGCCATGGGTATACTGTACCTTACCAAACCTAATGTTTTGTCAGATGGACGGGCGGTGCTTATTCACAATTCTTCCTCTACATTTGAAATTGCATCTGCAGAAATTAAATCCAATACACTTACTGTTGAAAACATAACATTAAACACACCTCGTGAATTCAGTTACTTTAACCCCGTGAATTGGCACTTCAACCCAAATGATCCCGTTTATAGTAGAGTTCGATTGTTTTTAGACATTTGGTTCTCTATTAAGAAGACTAAAAGACTGATAGTTGCTAGTGGACCAAAGTGTGAGAAATTGACAGAGGCGATAAAAGACAGACTGAAGAATTCCGAAATGCAATTATTTGGTAAAGAGTCAGATATTGCTGTGGGTGCCGCAGCACTGCATGCTTCAACATTATCATCAGACCCCAATTTAGCTGTTCAATACATTGAAGTGTTTCCATACACTGTGACACTTAATATTAATAATAATGCCCAAGATCAAATAATCGTGTTAAACAATACACAAATTATTCTTAAGAACTTGAAACAAGTTCATTCTTTTTATCCCAGAACAAGTTCTCGACAATCGTTAGCAATTAAAGAACAGCAAAATACTTACGTTTGTGTATACAGCGCTCCTTCTATGTCTAGTTACAATCGTAAAGTTTTGTTTTTTGTAAACCTAAGCTCCGAAGGGTTAATTGAATCCGCTGAATTAAAATTTCAAGACAACATGAATTCCATAAAGCTATACGTTCCGCCTTTATTTATTATGCAAGAAAAAATGCTATCATCTGCAAAACTACTCAGTTCAATGTTGCCACAACCAATAGTAACGCCGCCCCATGATGAAAAAAAGGCAATCCATGAAGATTTTGCAAATGCCGCAATGGAATTGAAGGCAAAATTAAGCACACTAATTGAGGAAGTAAAAGCCAAGCTAGAAAAAGGAAAAACAACAAGACCTGTAATAGTGGAGCGCGTCAAAGAGAGGATCGAGCAATGCAAAAAAGTAATAAAAGAAACAGACGTAAAGGCCAAGGTTCTCGAGATTGAGATGGAGAAATTAGAAATCGTTTCTAAAAGGATTAACGAAGGTAAATAAAATATTATTAGAGAATGTACAAAATCATTCCGAAAGAGCTTCTGATTGTTTTGTGGTTTTACAGATTAGTTCCTCCGGATTGCTATGACTACTACCTACTGCATGCTACCGTTGCGGAACGTGAAAGACCAGCAGCCGTGGATGCAAGAAAAATGCATGTATTAATTAAAATAAAACTTGACACTGTCCTTCACCGAAAGTAGCCCATAAAGACTCGTTCTTATAATCATCTTTCTGATTTAAGATAAATGTTTAGAAATTAAAAATTTTATAATGGATTACTGGATAAGCAACGTAAATTATTGTAAATAACATTTTAATCACAAAATCCCCAGCTTTCAAAAGCGACTCACTGTCATCTTCAGGGCTGGAAGAAATAGTGAAGGGACGTGGAATTTTAATATAAAATTACATGTAATTACAATTTTAGAGTTGAGTGGTTTATTGTGCCATTATTATTTGTAACTATGTCTATGAATAATGGTTAATGAATGAAATTAATATTGGGCATGGGAGTGGAGCACGAATTAAACTCCATGCAAAGTAAAGGGAATGGTGGATCAAATTACGATATACAAAAATAAAAATTTTTTGTTAATATGTATAAATCATTAACTATTGTTGTGGTTTAATAATTGGCAAAATAGACAACCATTCATCTTAAATTTTGACTCCTTTGTCGGTGTTCATCAAAGGGGATCATTTGGACTGTCGACTTATCAAAGATTCCAAAAAAGTTTCTATGATGAAATTCAGGTTGATGTAAATTAAATATTTATGCGTACACAATTATTTATATAATGCTGTGAAGTTATTTCTGCAGCCATCATCAACACCAAACCGCAACAAAATTTCCAAATCGGGTGTTTCTAGCAAACAAAAAGTAAACAAGGTACTGTGAAAAGCCATTCTGAATTGTGAATCGTACTGAACCTTTGATAAGAACAAGAAAGGATCACGGCAAAAAAAAACAAATTGAAACTTTTCTTACCAATTATTATCTCTATTATATTTAAATGAGTTACTCCCTTCCCTTGTTCCCTTGTTTTCAATTGTGCAACCGTTCTTGCTCCTGTTGCTCAAGTTTTATATTCCTAAGCGACCTGCCTTTACTGACTTCCTTTGGTTAAGAAATTATTTCGCAAATCGGTCAACCTTCCTACAGTCTAACCTTTAAGACAATCGCTTACATCATTTTTTACTCGCTTACATATTTTAGACTTGAAAAAAACAGTTTTGCTCACAGTCAGCTACCTTTTTGATTCCAGATATAAACTCGGTAAACATCATCAAAAAAACAAACAATTTTCTAACGTTATATATTTTTTTAAGGTTTCATTTTGAAAAGCGGAAAATGAATTATTACAATCAAAATACAGGGAAGGAGGAAGAGCGGGAGAATGCAAAAATAATAAATAAGGTCCCTAAAATGAAGGAGGTGTTTTCCCGAATAAAGCATTTGCGAAACAATTTGGAAAGTAACGGTGCAAAAATAAGCTTGTACACTCCGGTGATGGAGGCCTACATCAGAAGATCCTGTCAAATGGGCCAAGTGTTCCAGATGCATTTGTACACGTGGGACAAGAGAACGCAACTCCCACAACTAACGAAGAGCAAGTGGCGACACCTTCTCTGGTACTTTAACATGGCTCTCACTCTCTCCTATGCCCTCTTCGTCATCATTCGCTGCATACAAACACAGGTCGATGAAACCAAGAGCAAGTCGCAGAAGGTTTACATGCAGTTCATCTCACTTTACTTCATCTTTCCCTGCGTCTTGCAATTGGCCGCTTACTGGCAGCGACACGAACTTCCCGCCTTCATTAGGGCGTACAAACTGCTCTACCAAATGTTCGAAGACGAGTACATGAAAGAAATGGATTTGAAGTGGCTGCACAAGTCCAAGGTGATGATCAAGATCTGCGAGTTCCTCATGTTCAACGCGTATTGTAATGTCAACTCCTTCACTTGTCTCATGGTCATCGGCTGCTACTTCAAACCAGGATCTCCAGAGCACCTTTCGTCCCTCATGGAGGATTCGGAGTCTTTGACTTTCTTACAGATGCTCCCATTTCTTGGGTTTCTTCTTTACATAGAAATCATATACCATAGTCACGTGCTCTTTCTGAATTTCATCCAGTTTCCCTTTATCTGCCCCATGATGCTCATCATTAACGGACTCAGGGATACGTAAGTTGCAGGAATAGGCAGTTAATATTATTTGTTGCAGTAGCATCCGGGGTAGACCTTGGTATATGTACATAAATTTTTGAAAGTACACCAACTACTTTAACTAGCAAGATTTGCACCGAAACGATGCAGCCTTTTAAAGATTTTTAAATCTGCTTCAAAACCAAAACACCCCGCTTTTTTAAGATTTGCTTCAAAAACACGCAGTTTTTTCTAAAATTATAAAAATATAGACGCAAAAAGTCCCAGTTTTTTAATAATTATACACAAAACAAGACCCTGTTTTTTTAATAAATTTACACAAAGAAAAGGCAGTTTTTTTTAAAAATTTGTAGAAAACAGGCGCAGAGTTTAAATTTCACGCAAAAAGACCCAATTTTTGTAAATCTGCACAAAAAATGCGTAGTTTTTTTAATAAGCACTAAACGAGATACCGTTTTTCGGCAGACGTACACGAAAAAAAACCTGCGGACGCTACTCCAGGAACTGCGTTAACGAATTATAAGAGTTAATGGTCAAACGTGTTTAAAAAATAGTTTTAAAAAATTTCATTATTAATTCTAGGAATGGAATGGGCTCGGAGAGAAAATTGTTACTCTACAACTGTGTGAAAATCATGCTGGCAACCTACAATGGAATCTTCAGCAGTTTTTTCCTACCTGCGGTTAAAGTGATTCTGATCGGTATCACAGTTTTGAGCGCCTACGGGGGGATTCGACTAACAGGAATAATGGCAGTCACTCTAGGATTCATTGGAGTCATCGTTTTTATCTCGTTGATAATTCTGTTCAGCACTCTGGCCGAGTTTTGCGGGAAATCCACAGCCGTTTTGGGAAAGTGGAAGAGAAATGTGGGTACTACCAAAAGTAGTGATGGTAGAATGGGAATTGTTCGTGTGACTGCAAGTTTTAAGCATCTGTTGTGGGAGAAAAAGGTAGTGAGGGCCCTGACTCCATTAAGAGTCCGAATAGGATCTTGCTATAATGTTGATAGGAGAATGGTCCTGACAATGATTGAAGGGATTTGCGAGGAAACCGTCACTTTTCTCTTGAGTAATTCATAAAAATATTAAATAAAACCTAATTGATTTTAATTGATTTTGAAAAAAAATTGTATTCGGGAAATGATTTTAGCTGTTAATTCACAATTGTCTTTATTTGTCACTGCATACTATTTTTAATAATGAATAAATGTGAATAAGTTATAGGGTTTTATCAACTAATGATTAGTAGGTTCGTGCTTCATTTCATTCAGTAGCGTAACTAGGCGTAGATCATGTAGCGCGAAGAAGGCGCTTTTTCAAACATGTAGACAAAAACGACCGTTTTTTTTAAATTTACAGAAAAACGAAGCTGTTTTTTTAAAAGTACAGAAAAACGACGCCGTTTTTTTTAAAGTACAGAAAAACGACGCCGTTTTTTTTAAAGTACAAAAAAACGACGCCGTTTTTTTTACAGAAAAACGACGCAGTTTTTTTTTAAATTACAGAAAACCGACGCCGTTTTTTAGATTTACGGAAAAACGACGCAGTTTTTTTTTAATTACAGAAAAACGACGCCGTTTTTTAGATTTACAGAAAAACGACGGTTTTTTTAGATTTACAGAAAAACGACACGGTTTTTTTAACTTCGCACGAAACCGATGTAGTTTTTTAAGCACGGGAAGGGCGCAATTTGTATTTAAATTAACACCAATAAATTTTTTTTTACATTTTATACTGGACTCCTTTTGGACTTTTTTTCCTGGCCTACACGAACAAATGTCCTGCGGCCGCCACTTATTTCATTCTAAGCAATATCTACAATACTAATAATAATTATCTCAAGTCTTTCCGCAGCCTAAATAAAAAAATTACGCCATAAATAAGTAGGGCAAGAAGGAGTTAACCTTGAGTTACTATCTACACGAATGTATTAATACCCATTCAGAGATAACTGATTTAATGTCAAAGCCAAATCTGTTTGTAAATAATTATAATTCGTAATACATTAGTTGATCATGTTTGGAAATGAAATAATTACTTCTAGCTAGCAACTAATATTATAACCTTAGCATTGCACGCGTAAAAATCATTGCATAATTGTAATAATAGTCTTCCTTAGTAAGCAAAATAGAAATGAATGAACCAATGTAAAATCGATAACTCTTTCACGATTTATGGAAAAGAGTTCCATGGACTAGGAAAAGCAGCAAAACTTGATATGCAGATATTATAGCAGCTAAAATAAATAAATTAATAATTAGTTAACTAAAATTGAAATGTTAGCCTTTAATCACTCAATAGTCGCTTTAGTTCCAATTTTCATTCTATTAACTTTCGTTTCCTGTAGCCCCACATTTTCAGGGGGACACAATGAAATTATTATAAATTCAACGGAATTACAGGAGCATCCGCAAGTTCTTCCTCGCACGTCTGTACAAATAAACATAACCGTTTCTAGCAAAGGTAAAAAAGTAATACCAATAATTGTGATACTCAAGGAATACATTAAAAGTACTCAAGTAAAAAACTGGATTTTATTTTGAAATGAAATTGTTAGAGAGCTCAGAAGAAGAATTGGTGCACGATCCGTCCAAACATACCGAGATTTTCTTCAGACTGTTTCATGAAGATACAAAAAATGTGAGTCCGGATACTAAAAGAATTCGTACAATTGCAAATACCAGCAAAGACACAGGTCAATCCTATTGCTTGATGATTTGAGTAATATTTTTTTCAGTAATAATCGGATTACACGCTTAAAAATTCCAGCTGGGTTTTTCAGTTGTAGCGCTAATTTTGAACCTCATTCTTTGTTGGAAAGGTTTGGTTTTTACTGGCTAAGCTGGCTTATACTCAGGAGCAATTCTAGAAAATTTTACCAAACAGGCGGGATTTACAAAACTTTTAAACTAGCAAAAACAAACAGTCATTTTCATGTATATTTCAAACAATTGTATCTGTTTTTTGGTAAATGCAAAAAAAAAACTCCGTCTTTTTTGTAAATTAAAAAAAACGGCAGATTTTTCGTTAAATTAATAAAACTACGGCGGATTTTTCGTGAAATTAAAAAAAAACAACGGCGGCTTTTTCGTGAAATTAAAAAAAACAACGGCGGCTTTTTCGTGAAATTAAAAAAAAACAACGGCGGCTTGTTCGTGGAATTAAAAAAACAACGGTGTCTTTTTCGTGTAAATTAAAAAAAACTGAACCTTTTCTCGTATTAGAAAAATGTAAAAATCCTAGAAGGCGCTTTTATAAGCCGTTTTGAACCTGTAAATACATTTCTTTTTATTTTAAACTCTCCCAGTTCTTGCTTGTACAACGTGAAAATAAGTTCTGTGATCCGGAAGACTACGATTTATTCCCGAAGCGCCCGACAAAGTTAATCGTCCACGGCTTCCTTGACTCCGGCTACAGCGAATGGCAGGAGCTGCTGTCACTTGCTCTGAAAGAGGCGGGAGATTTCAACGTCTATGTTATTGATTGGGCGAGCAGAGCTAGACGCTCATACTTTGAAGCCAGCAACGGTGCAAGATTGGTTGGCAAACGGATTGCAAATTATATCCTTCTTTTAAGAAAACAGTATGGTATGAAAATAAAAGATTTTCACTGCATCGGCCACGGCCTAGGGGCTCAAGCTTGTGGCTTTGCGGGTCAAGAGCTTAGAGGAAGACTGGGAAGAATCACGGCCCTGAATCCGGCTGCGCCGGAATTTTTCGGGGTTTCGGAGGAAAACAGATTGGATCCTTCTGACGCGCAGTTTGTAGATGTTATTCATACAGATGTCCTTGGACTCTTTTTAGGTTAAATCTAATTTAATTATTTTTCTTTCAAGTATTTTGTTATCAATTATTGCTTTTTAAACAATTGCATATTGAATTCTAGGTTACGGAATGAAGGATGCTTGTGGTCATATTGACTTTTATCCGAACAATGGTATGCAGCAGCCTGGTTGCTCTCAAGATAAACTTTGGATCAGAATTCCTGGCAACATCTTCAACTCCCGCAATCGCGAAATCCATGCTTGCCACCATTACCGAGCAATCTACTTGTTCCTGGACTCTGTTCGCAGACACAGATACAAAAACGGATGTTCATACATCGGTCACATTTGTCCCAACTACTACATTTATGAAGAGGTGAGTGCATAATACACTACAAAAAATTCCAATGTTGTTTTTTTATAAATTGCTTGCGGATTTCTATTATTATTCTAAGAAGGCCTAATTTTGATAATTCTTGTTTTAAATTTTGACAGGACAGATGTAATTCATGTGGGGAAGATGATTCTCAGTGTGCCAGCATGGGGTTAGACGCAGATAAGTTCCCACTCGGGGACAGAAAGCATCTCAAGTTCTACCTTTCCACCGGAGATGCATATCCACATTGCAGTAAATTGATAATTGATATTTCCTAACTAATTAGAAGTTTCATATAAAGTTATCAAGTCAATCAAGTGTAATAAATTGTGATGATACTAAACATTTACTGGCTCGTCGTTAAAATTGCTTTCTCTTATAGATGTATCTGACCGACTGAAAGGCCAGGCTGCAAGAAGACTAACCGAAAGCCATGGAAGCAAGCAAAAAGGCCATGTAAAAATCACCATCACGAATAAGCGAACTTCCAGTGCTTCTTCAAACAATGTTTTTTAATCTACGTTTAATCCTAGTGCACAGTTTCATTATCAGTGCAGTAAAAAATCAAATCAAATACTGGAGACGGGAAATATTAAATTAAAAGTGACTGTGAATGTATAATGGCAAAAATGCTATTTTGGTTGCTCGAATTACTACATCCATTATGCAAAATCAATATTGCCCAGTATGCAAATTACAGTGGACACACTTATCGCTATTCGTTGATAATTATACAACAAAGTAATTAAATAATTATTCAAACCAGCTTTCTGAAGAAATTACATTTTTAACTCGACATCGTTCATTTCTAATTAACCTTTCAACCAAGGAAAGGAAACGGCTACGAATAGGCACGAAAGTACTTAGAAACTAAGGATGAAATAATTAAGACAAATAAGTTACTATAGTGTAGCTACGGTTCCCGAAGCAAATCATAAGATTTAGGTACCGAAAATCATCCTTCAACATCGCTTCGCATTCTTCAAAATTACGTGTAAGTACTAACTGAAAACCGTAAATTTTTTGATAGCGGGAAGTTAAAAAGTATTTTTTATAAATAAATAAATAAATGATATTAAAGTTTGACACTGTTTACAGTTGTTTGTGTTTGTATTGTGATGGATCGTCAATTCCCTCCCCGCTACAACCACCAAAGCACATAAGGCAATCCGAGAGGAATTCCGGTCAAAAATGGCGGACATCGACTATCAAAAAGTGGACTTTTTATGTTTTTGTCAAATGCTACA
>JAAXYX010004326.1:0-12551 GCA_036851915.1 Ptenothrix huangshanensis
AAAGTAAGATTAACTTAGATTACAAAAACCAAGGCTCAGGTAAGCGGAGCTGGGTCAAGCTATCATAAGCCAAAGCTTAAACCAAAGCCACAACCAAAGGCAAAGCCAACCAAGTCCTCGTCACTCATTCCTACTCCGCGTAATAATCTGCATAGGATGCAAAGCAGTGTCACGGGCACCGCGACAATAGTTGCAGTAATATTCCAGCAACTTACGAAAAGTAATTGGACAACTCTTGAGCCTCGTGCTGAAGTAAACCTTCCATGCTATGTTTTCCGAATCCAAAATTCCTAAGACTCCTTAAGGCAAAACGTCTTTGCTCCGTCCATACTTTCCCCTCAGCAAATAGAATTCCTAATAAATGCATTAGTTTTGAATAATGTTCAATATTCCCCTCAATATTTAATATTAATAAACGAAAATATTTTAAAAGCGCTGGTAATTAAGTATGATGAAATCGAACCTCGTTTCTTTCCGTGATTTCTTGTTAATTGGATGTCAAAAGCAGGGCGCCCCAAGAAAACGTCTTCTTTGTACGCTTCATTAATAAGTTTGTAGTCATTGATGACGACGCAACTGTGTTTAGAATACAAGTTACTATCCGAAAGCACTATAGCTACTCAATATATTAATGTTAAAGAGTTAATGTTATAAGTAGCATAATTTTTGAACTTAAAATAGTAGGGGTGAAAAAGTGCAAAATATTACTCATAGTTTCCAATGCTTATTGAAAATACTTTTCCGTATTTTTCCTTGAACTTTTCAAATATTTCACTAGGTTTGCCCATTAACAGGTATGGCATATAGCCAACAATAGGTAATCCCCAGGGACCTTCACAATTACATATTTGCTATAGTTTTGGATCAGATATATAATCACTTCTAGTCCATCAGAATTCATCAGATGATAAAATGTTTGAAATTAATGGGTACAATAAAAATAAATTGCCAGTGGCTTACCTGGAGGTGTATCTTTGTATTCCGTCCATTTTTTAAACCAGTAAAAAATAAATAGGCCGGCAGCCAAACTTAATAACAATTCTGTGGAGATCATTTTAGCCAATGTGTCGCACGAGTACTAATCTACTACTCCAATTTTGTGGAGGTTTGCTCTTGCAGGAGCAATTTATCAATAATTGAAGAATCGCAATCGATCAAAAGCCCTATCTGAGCACCACAAGCCGGAACAGTATGCTCAACCAAATAAAATTGCACTAACGAGCAATCTTCCTGACACAGACAAAATATGCTTGTACTTCACAAGTTGATATCAACTATCAGAATCGAATCAGGTGTATAATTACAGCATTATCAGTTAATTACAATCACAACTTTCAAAGCGCTGATTCGACTTAAATAACGGGTAAAACCCTTTCCAAAATACTCTTCAGTTCACATCCTTAATCCCATGCAGCCCATGCATTCCTTGCTCTCTAATTCTCAAATCAGACCAGCGGTTAAAAGTCAACAGTTAAAATACCTAATCAAATCATTTGTGCGGAGTGAAAACATATTACAAGGCACCACGTGAAGATAAGATATAATATAGTTTGCTCTTGCTCTTGAAACAGTCTGGATCAATCAACTTTTTTAACGAGATGACCTAAATTATCCAATGTATGTAGATTTTGTGCATTAATCACATTCTAATTACATATGAAAAATACAAACGGATACTGCACAAAGTGTCTCGGAAATCCCATGACATGAAAAAACCCGGATGCAGTAGCTTATGACGCTATAATATAGGTAATTACAAAGGTTAAGAGTAACCGAATTTCGAAGTAATTTATGATCTCTACTGGTACTAGAAGAATTGGGAATACTAACTAAGTTCACTAGACACTATTAGGTATTAGTCTTACACTACGTAATAACGGTGACAGTCTTCAGAAACTTCAGACGAGTGAATCAGTACCCTTCCAATTACTTTAAATGTTTTCTAATCCTTATCTTATCTTAAACAGCAAGTCGTAAGTGCGTAACAAAATAAATACTAGTGAGCATTATAATTATCATAGTTTTAGATTTGAACAGCTTGGAAGGTCTAGTTTAGAGCATTAAGAAATTCTTACATACGATGAACTCGTTATAAATACGATTATGAGCTATCCTATTTGACTCTCGTATAGCTGCTGTAATAATTTCCCAGGATCTAACGCATCATCCTTGCATAATTCGCCTTACACTGAAAAATATCCCAAAAACAGGGCATTTTTTAACCTTTAAAAATAGTTGCCATTTATTTGTAAAGAGCGAAAAACTGATTTTAAAATAAGCAAAGAAAGTACCAAAATGTTACAAGAGACCCGCTTTTCTGAATTGTATATCGTCGTTGAAGAGATGAAAAAGAGCTAAATGTATCTGGTCCCTTAAGCAGAATGCCAATGTTATTGCTTTCAGTTTCAGTACGGCATTCATTATGCTCCGCACGGGGCATAATGCATTTAGCTCTTTTTCACTCTTCAACGACGATATTTTTCTATGGATGTTTTTGAAATTTAGTATGTATTTTTAGACCTTTTTGCATAGTTGTAATTCAAACCGCATTATTTCTGCATAAATAAAATTTTCGAAAAAATCCTAATCCTAGCATAATGAAAGCTTTAAAATCGCATAATTTGGGTTGCCTAAATCTCTTGTATTACTAGGATTAACGTGGCTATTTTTTTTTTTTTTTTTTTACATTTTACTGTTTTTCTTTCTACTACTTTTTACTACGTCATTTGCATTGATACATTTTTGTTTACGAACAAGTGTCGGTCAAGATTAAAAAAGACGAAAGTCTAAAAATTGCTAAAAGTAAAACGAGGCTCCTTCCTTTTAAGAATTCACGACTTGTTTGAGAATTGTTTCTAGCAATTTTTGAACTTACTTCGTTCTTAATTCTTTTAGTCGACCGAAATAATAATGCATTTATCTACTCTACGGTTAATCATTAACAAGTTATGTATTTGAAAATATTTTAATAATAATTTGCTTGATTCGACAAAAGTTTCGAAAAGTGCCTAACATGATACACCATTCGACGCGCCTTGGCAAGCAGATTACGAATGTAAACAGTGGGGAAGCCTACTTTTTGAAAATTTCGAAATTTTTGGAAAAAACATGAAAAAATATGAAGAAAGTATGCAAAAACTAGGTTTTTTGAAAATTTTGAAAAACTTTGAAACCCTCAAGCTTTAACATCGGCATGTGTAAATGCTCCTCGTGTCTCCGTATCATATGACACCTAACTTGTCAAAATCGATTGAGACTTACCAGTCGTAATTTTGATTTCAAGTTCAAAACAATTTACTGCCCATACGCGTATTTTACTTTCTAATGACACTTCCTTCATTAAAATAAGTTGAGAGTTAAGGGCGTAATTCTGATTTGAAGTTCACAAAATTTTTGGCAGTAACGGTTGCACTGCGCATGCGCGTTCGGTGGTTTGACATGGCAGGGCATGGCGTACCAGTACCATGTTTCACTATATTATTTTTCAAAACTTCAGAGTGTGAGATACCATTCTATGTGTCAGGACGAGTACATTACGAATACCAACTTTGACGAAGGACCCTTTTTAATCTGCTTTGAATTTTTTTCAAAAACATGAAGACCATGAAAGAACGAATTATTTGGTAAATGTTGAAAAGTTAACTGAACTGTGAACATTGGCAACCACATGTGTAGGTTGTATTAGTCTTTCCGCTTTGATGGATTACTTACTCGTCTAAATTGATTGAGAGTAACCGGCTCAAAATCTACATACATACACTAAGCATTTAATTGAAAAATATGTAATTTCCTGAGCATTATTTTACCGTTGCTATTTGGAATTAAATGCCACGGATTCGACATTTCCGCTAAAGTTTTATGTAAGTGTATGTGCAATACTGTTGGAACCTATATTCCGAAAGTAACTGCACTTCCCCTAAAATGTCAATTATCGTATGGCCCGAGCCCGAACATGCTATTCCGAGCGAAGCGAGGTACAAAAAAACAAGTGGCGCGAAGTACCACTTGTTTTTTGTAATTATATTATTACAGGTGAAACGTATATTTTTGGTGAAGATGGGAAAGCGTAGAAATCTCCAGACTGCAATTTGTCGTTGGTCAGTTTGGAGGTTTACCATGTTCTTATGATGCATCAGACTAACCTAAGGTTTAGTCGTCGGTTGGGAAGCTAAACGGTTAATGTGAGTTAGGTAGGTTGTTACATATTTTTATTTATGAGCATATCGGCATTAAATTATCGACATTATTATGCAAACGTATGTACATGCCATTGAAAATCATTGCAAAAATATGAGCTTTGACCTTCAATATCGTAGCTACTGATAGAGAGCGACAAAAACAAATTACATGTTTGGAATCAGCGTCAAAAACTCTATCGAATAGGGTATGAAAAATCAAACAAGATTTTAGGTAAATAAATGTCATTTGTTCCGTAGACTCCCTTATGACTTTTGCACTCATTATGGTTTCTATGCTTTTTTTGAGGCCATTATGCGTACTTTTTATGCTTCTTCAAAAAAATTCACGTTTTTGGATTTGTTAGTCAACAAAAAAAGGTTTCGATCGGGGTAGTACCTTTCAGGATACTTTCTCTGCTTTTCGGTCACCTCACTAATAGTCGTAGCCACCAGAGGTTATTGTAGTGCATGCCACTTTCATACGGGCCATGGATTGGGAATAACCTTGTGTTATAACAAAGGGAATAGAAATTTGAATGGATTGATTGGAATTTTATCTTAAAGTAAGAATGCATTTTATGTATGATTTCCTTTTAGTGCAGTTTTTGAAAAAATATCGAAGTTTCTTGTAAGTTATCTTGCTGTATAATTGAAACGAAGAATAAACTATTAGCATGTGAAAATAAAGTAACAAGTAAAAGCTAGTGGAATGCTAGATTCAATTAATTACGTATGGGTAAAACCGGCCGTGGCTGCGTGCCATTCCAGAAACTGTGTGATACGGGTTTACAATTAGACGGAGATAGATAAGCAGCCGATTTCGCTGATCGTGAATGATTATTATCTTCGAATTTCCCATTATCTGAATAAAATTTTCAGTTATTTTATTTCCTGCGTTTTCACTAGCCATGAAGTGTATTGTCTACACTATAAAAATTGAACAACCAAAAAACAAGAAAAAAAGCATCTAAAGTGCTGAAAACCTACAGCTATTTAGTATAATCTTGAACGAAGTTTAATTGCATCTAAAGTCCAAACTAAAGTGCATCTTATACGCATAAACAATACATCTTGGACTCAAAGGTGCTTTCGAGATGCACTTTTAATTCGTTTTAGATGCACAGATGCATTTTTATTTGATTTAAGATGAACTTTAGATACACTTTAGATGCACTTAAACTTCGTTGAAGATTATGCTAAATACCTGTAGGTTTCAGCGAAAGAGAATAACCAATTTTTACAGTGTAGTTTTGGGTATTTGTGGATTATATCAATATAGAATTTTGGTTTAAGTTATTCCTAGTGAGATTAAGATTACAATCTAAACTCCCTCATGTCATACATATTATAGATTCTCCCCTTTGTCTTTTATGGCTTTATTGAAGCTAAATATTCGTAAATTCCAATATTCATTTCGATTACCAACATTTTCCCTAGTCAAGTCTTGCCAGTGTCAGCCTCAGTTACCTCTCACAAGTCGAGCAAACAACATTTATTTTGTTATTAGTTCTGTTCCTGGAGATAGCTGACTGTTGCAATTCTGAAATTCTTAACTCTAAGAAATGTTTTCTGTATGAGCCCACGTATTTTGCTTATTGACTATGAACACATTATATATTCACGCATTTAATGAATTTATTTCTTTAGCTATTGAGCGGGAAACCAAGTTGGATAAGAAAGAACAGTGTGAGAAGAACGTTGGAGATGAAGAAGGAGCCGAGATGGAAGTTAAAGACCAATAAAATTAATTTTATAATTTAAAGTAAAATATTTCTAATTTGTTTTCTATAATTAACTGAATTTTTTTCATTATTGTGAATAATCATCATGTAATTACTTGGTGAAATAAAACCATTTCAAAATTATATGAGGAAAAAAAGGTATATATATAGCAGCAAGTAGAAGAAAACTAAGAAAAAACATAAAAAACAAGATGTAAAGTCGTAAGACCATAAAAACTGGGTCGATTTATTGTTAAATGACTTCGTTACCTATATTATTATATATATTAGACAGTAAAGTACAAAATTATTTACAACTGACGTTACAATGACGCAAGAAGGTAATACATTATTGAAACATTGAATTTGAGATTATCATGTTTAAAAAGTAGGTACCGTATTCACTGAAATAGTATGAATGGGTATATTAGAATTAAATATAAGCGGCGAGGGGAGTATACTATAAGGTGAGCGTTTGTTATTACATACATACACGCCGGAGGGATACACTATTATGGTAGGATACACTATTACAGTGAATACGGTATATGTAAACTGAGGAATTCATACAAAATGTAATTTAGTTATGAATTGATTTTTGTTATAAATTACAGTCAGATCATACAAGGTACATAACAAATAGTAGGAGGAAGTGTATCATAAATACATTAATACCAATGAGTTATTCATCTAGTTAATAATCTAAATATTTCCCCCCATCAATTCATTTGCAAAACTGACGCCTCAGTGGTACAATCGTCATCACACAATTCAGTGATTTAATAAATTGCGTTCACCCAAGAATTTTGCACCTTGGCATGATTACATTAATTTTCTCCTTACACAGGTATAATAAATATAAATATCCACCTAAATGTATTGATTTATAACAACACTTATAGTACAAATAAAATTTTATTCTATTAACACAATAAATAGATGCAATAACAGCGCTAAAATATAACAATGTAAAACAAGTACGGAACTTGTTTATGATTCATCAATGCAAATAAAGTTCATTATTCTAAATCATCACACGACGGAGGAAGATGAATAACTTAGTATTTGAGGACACGAATCCCACCAACAGAGTTGCGAATCTTCTTGTAAACGATTTTGTTGTACCTCTGAATGTCGACAGCATCTAACGTTTCTGGACAGTACCTCACAGTGTGGGCTTCACTACCTGTCTTTTGACAAGTTGGGCACACATAACGTCTTAGAATGGGACAAACGGTTTCATTCTTCTCGTTCTTGAGTACATGATTTAAGTAAACGAATGCTGGTTCTCCATTACTCTTGCAGAATTTGCAATACTTTAAGTCCAGTGGAGAAGTCTTTATAGCTTCCTTCTCTTGAGCTCGTTCTTGAACTGGAAATTATTAAAAAAATTCTATTTTATAGATCGTAATATATAATATTAAAATTGCAACTGAGTCAACAAATACCGCATGGGATTTTGTAAGGCGAGTTAATATCATATTTTTCGATTTTCGTACTAGCGTAATGCATTAATAATCATTGAACAATAAAGTCTAAAAATTGTAATTGATGCCTAATAAACAATAAATACTACACTCAAAACTCCTACATAATGCTGTAACAAGTGGTGTATCTTTGTGTCCAAGATTTATTTTAATGCATTTAAGATGCAATGCAGATGTACTCAAAATGTGTTCAAGATTATATTACACCCCAGTAGGTTGTATGCGTTTTAAATGCATTTTTTCCTATTACAAGATTGTACTATTTTTACAGTGCACTTACCAGCATTTCCTGGATTCACAAGCACAGTCTCACATGCCAGACGATTCCCTTCAGACTCGGGCCTTGCAACCGTGATTGTCTTTTTTTCTCGTTCTTCGTTTCCGTTGTCCTTCTGCGGCTTCGTAGTTGCAGAATCGGTGACAGTCTTGAGTTTCGGATTATTCTGGTTGCTAGCTACTATAGACTTTGAACGCTTTCCGTTTGTTTTCTTCTTTGGTTGTTGATTG
Organism: Ptenothrix huangshanensis; assembly: GCA_036851915.1. Lineage (NCBI taxonomy): Eukaryota > Metazoa > Arthropoda > Collembola > Symphypleona > Dicyrtomidae > Ptenothrix > Ptenothrix huangshanensis. The sequence continues at coordinate 7,894 of JAAXYX010004326.1, forward strand.
ACTTGCTTTTGAAACTTGACCCCCGAAGACTGTTTAAATTTTCTTCCATTAGTTCCCAATTGACTGATCTCTCCTGATGGAACCGCTTCCTTCGGATACGATACGGGTTCTGTATAGCCTGAAATCATCTGCAGTACAGGTTTAAAGTTCGAAACTTGATGATGACCTTCCTGTAGTTGAGCTGATCCTGGTTGCAAGAAAAATGCTTCCAGCACTCCATAATCCATGGGAACTTCTCGAAGAGTTGGGGCGCAAATGCCTGCTACGCATGTTTCAAGGATGTAAGCCATCGAAGGTTTTGGCATAATCATGTAAGGTGTTATGGGCCCTCCCTCTACCAATAGGGACTATATAATTGAAAAATTAAAAATCACATTAATTTTCTAACTAACGAAATCTCATTTTTGTCACGTCATCCTTTAATATGTGTAAAAATTAAATGATTATTAGACTCACTGTGCATGGCGTTGAGTCCGTTAAGTGAGAGCCAGAATTTAACACAGGCGTAGTAGCAGCGAGTAGTTGACTTTGTTGTAGTTGCTGAAATCCTGATGCGCCATATGTTCCAACATCATAACAAAATTCGTTATTATTGTATGATGACTGTGTAAACGGATTCATATTCACGGACATCATTGGAGCTGGGGGTGAAAATTGATTATACTCTTGTCCCGTCAACAACCATGGGTTAGAAAAATATGTTGGAAATTCCATACTGAACCGAAGGCAAGATATATTTAAGGGATTCAAAAATATACAGAGTACTCTGTACACTTAAATAACTAAAAGAATAAATAGGTTATGTTAAAAAAATTGTGCGAAGTTTTAACTCGATTTTGCTGATTCTCACGGTAATATTCAGAAATTCGAAATGAAAGTATCGAAGTGCACCAAATCTGTCTGGTCGTTTTCAGAGTATGAATTCAGCTAGAGTTTCAAGAACAGTTTCCTTGACTAAGAATTTTAAGAACTTGTAAAGTAAGACAGCGCACACGCGTCACTTCTGTTTAACAGAGATCTTAAGGGAATGAACCTAGGCTTAAAAAATGCAACCTTTTATACCAAGCGAAATCTTTGAAAGATCCTGACAGCTTCTGCGGACAAGAACCAAGTTGGTCCCGTCCCAAGGAAGTTTTAAGATTCCAGCAAATACCAGTCAATGCTGGGACCATGGTGGTTATTGGTCGGTGGATTGAGCTTATGTGGTTACTTACCTGGTGTGTTTAACCAATCAGAGCAATGTCCTGACAGGTGGTACTTCAAAATATCTGTGTAAGGGATTGTTTTTAACACAACGTTTATTTTCTTCTCAAACAACGTTAGTGTTTACTACGAACCCGTTCAATACGCAGGAACATCATTCAGATATGTACCTTCAACACACACTCGTCCAAGTTATTTCCGTTTTTCTTCTTTTGTAATAAAAAATGAGAGATTGAAATTGAGATTCTTCGCGTTTAAATTTGAATGAAACTAAGATCGCATCTAGCTGTAAGTCAATTTGTTAGATTCAATGGTAAAAAAATTCCGTTTGCTTAAAGGGGGGACCCTTTCCATTTGAGAATGAATCTTCTGAAAAACTGTGCCACCCTTTGGTTGAACGAAAATTTACAAGTTAAATCCGATTTAATTAGTGACGACTTCAAAAAAAATTTGTTTCAAGTAATTACAACATAAAATGTCGCATCCAGTTTTAGGTTCCAAGTACTGGTATTAGTAGTACGCACCAGCAGAACAATTTTGGTTTGAGTATGGATGTTAAATGCGAAACCGTTTACTTGTAAGGAGCACATAAATGAAGAACAAAGAAATAACTAAACAAAGACTGCTTCTTTAATTTTATTAAAATCTACTTTATTTATCGACCCCACTGATTCCGATGAATGAGAGTTAAATTACATATTACTTATTGCAATTACGTAAAAACTTAATTTCTTTTATTTCTGTTCTACAGCTAAAAGTAAGTTAACTGCCATTTATATATTCACAACTGTATTATTATATTTATATTACATGTAATTACTATTAATTATTTGCCAGCTTTAAAAAATAGTAACGACTTTAGAATGCTCTGTTCCACAATCATTTAATTTCATAAGTAGATAATATTAAGCTTATTACAAATCAGCAGATACTCCAGTAGACATCCAAATTTTCGACGCTTGTTCATAACAATTTACGAAAGTAACTATCAATAAAATCATTATTCAGTTGTATTGTCAAACCTCAAAAATTGGTCCTATGGGTACAATTATGTATTTGAGTAATAGAATTGATATCTAGGTTAGTTACGTATTAAGTATAAATGCATATTTTTAATATATTATCTGCCAACGTGTTCGTAAACTATTATTGTCCTATTTATAAAATTCAAAATTTTGGAAAATAATCTGAAAGACACATCAGGTCTCAATCGTGTCGTTGTTGTTTAAAATATTACTTTCTTCGAGTTTAAGATTCTCCATAAAATCAGCGACTTTCTCTGACTCTGGCTTTCTATAAGTTCCGATGGGAATCACACGATCATTGTATACAGGCAAGTATTTAACAAAAGGTCGTAGAATAGACCAATATTTAGAGTGAATTTGTAAAACATCATGGATAGATTCGAGAGCGCTACGACAAATTTCTTTTTTAAGAGACAAGGGTGGGATAGGATCTCCCAAGAGAGCTTTAGTACAGAGAACCATTGAATAAGCAATAGAAGTCAAATTATAGCCGCCTTCCAAGGCTAAAATTATTTTTCCATTTGCTAATGAAGAGAGCATATGGGTCATGTGTGCGTACCCTTCGGGAGTAATTTTACATCCTGAAAAGATGAAGTAACAAACATGATTAATATGAATTATGGAATTACTATACAATCACGGAACTGTGAAAACTAGTAATAATAGGCAATTGTAATTTAATTACTTCCGAGAGGATCTCCGTCAGCAGCATCGAATCCTGCCGAGACAAGAACAAGTTCAGGATTAAATTCGTAAGCGATGGGTAGAACAATTTTGGTAAAAGCTGCCAAATATTCAGCATCTCCCATTCCACTTTTATTCCATGGAATATTGACGTTGAAACCTTCTCCAGAATTTTTACCCACAAATTTGGAATCAGCATCGTCAGAACATGGGAAAAAAGCTCCGTAATCATAACGATGGATTGAAATATACAACACCCTGGGATCATCTTCGAACATCCGTTGAATACCATTACCGTGGTGAACGTCCCAGTCAAGTATAAGAATTCTATAGCACATAAAATTACAACCTTAATACGTTCTATAAAATTGCAAACGAATAAACTCTGCGAAGGGGTTACATAATACAGTAAGGAAAAATAAACACGTACCTTTTCAAACAAAACATGTCTAATGCGTACTTTGCCGCAAGAGCAACATTATTAAATATACAAAAGCCACAAGCTTCATCAGACTCGGCATGATGCCCGGGAGGGCGGACGATGGCAACACCAGTTTGTGATGTTCCATTTAACACAGTTTCTACGACCTAAAAAATTTGAATAACAATGAACAATTTCGATCGAATACGCTCCTTTTAAGCTTCCATGAGAAAAGAGACGTATCTGTTTAATTTCCCACATTGAGTATGGTAATAATTAAATAATTACCTGCAGTACAGATCCAGCAGCAAATAAAGCAGCATCGTACGTGTGGTGATTAAAATAGACGGAATTCAAACTTTCTTTTAGACGGTACAGCTCCTTATTCGACATGGACTTCGTTTGTTTCATATTTTCAATATGCTCTTCTGTGTGTATTAATCTAAGTTCTTCTTCCGTTGCATCGCGTCCACCCAATCGTAATACACGTTCTAGAAGACCGTAGTCGGCGTGACAAGCAAAAATGTTTGAAATCCTTTCTGGCTTTTCCGGATGTCCACTGCTCAAATTCACAACATAATTAAATTGACTTGTTTTACTACTGAAAATTACTCAAATAAAAAGCAAAATTTTTTTATATAGCTGTAATGAATAAAATCGAGTAGACATACGGTTCACCAATATTCCTATGCGACAGCATCACATCGTTATACACCAAAGATACTTTATGTGGAGCTCTCGTCAAAGATGTCGTTAAGATAAGATGATCCAAGCGTTCTTTGATAGTTCTTTTTACTTCTTCACTTTGAATAGGATAGCAATCACGTGTGGCATACGTCTTTGGCTTAGGCTGATCCCATTCAAATTTTATGCTTGGAACGTGAAGCTCGCCTTTCTCAATTGCAGTTTCCATATCAAAATTTGCATCTTCGGCATCTACAAATTTAACTGCCGATAGATTACTCCAGTAGGGCTGAAGCATGTATGCAGAATTGAGTACAGTTTTCACTAACCTGTATAAAAATTCATGAACAACATTCAATTATTAAACAATGCCATTCTAGCACTTTTTCGAGTAAAGCGATTCAAGAAACAAGATTTTTTTAACAAAATTACACATCATCCGGTTGCTGAAGTGGCTCTATAGTTGGGCTAGGATCACCAAGAAGCGATCGCAGAGTTAGAGCAGCGCCTTCCGCCAACGACTGAATGCAGTACCCTCCTTCTAATATAACTGCAACTTTTCCATTTGCTAAGCCAAGTAGGGGCGACAGCAGATGAGGGTAGCATTGTGGGGTTAATTCCATTTCACCCTAGACATTTGA
>JAAXYX010004327.1:0-12548 GCA_036851915.1 Ptenothrix huangshanensis
CGTTTGAATATATACAATGTATGTTTTAGCACATTTTTTATAGTGACCTTATGTCATAATAGGCCTATAGTGACAATCTTACTGTAGTGACATAAAATGCTGGTCCCTTGCGATGTCACTATAACGAGATTCCACTGTATTTGCTTGATTTAAAATTCTTTGAGAACCAATAAACAAGCAACACACTTGCTCCACCGTGGGCAGTGAAGAGCAAACTATTATTTTCTAACATAGGGTAGCAAGACATCATCATAACAATGACAATGACCATGAGAAGGAAATCCCATAGAAATTTTGACCCCCAGAAAACGATCGGGCTCACTCCAGTCATTAGCTGCAACTGCTTTGCCTAATTATATCAATTTACAATTTGAAAAAAATATAGTTGATTTGATTGTGCTGATATGCTGCATTATATATATATATATAATATATATATAATATACATTAGCCATTCACAGAAAAGAAGGATGGGGCCTTGGACATATTAAGGAACCACAAAATCTCAATGCATTAAATCATATAATGGATAACGAAAATCATTTTTAATGCTCCGCTGCGATGTTCCTTTCTCCTGTCCCTGCCCTTACTGTTATTTTGGTTTTAGTTCATACACTCGCAATCCCTCCCCTAAATTGTCGTTTGTCCCTATTAAGTCCATTGCCCCGAACTGAAGTATTATAATATACAACATACGTTAGAACGCCGTTCTTCAATGGGTAGTGACACTAAAGTTGAAGCAAGAAACATTAAGCCAAAAATCATAACGATGAAACTATTGTGAAGGTCAGTCAACATATTGAATGTTTTGTCCATATCGGGATCCGGTGGTTGGAATTGCCGGCTTTGTCGACTGGGCAAGGGGTGAATAATTGTTGAAATTTCGAACTCTGATCCAGGCATGTGTTTCCGTAGTATTGTGTTCGATGCGAGGTTGACACTGAGAGGAGCTGCTAGAATAGCCGTCTTTGAAAAAAGTGCGTTGACCGAAAGCTTATTTAATTCTGCTCCCACGACGGTGTTTCGGTTGATTGAATCCGCCGAACCAAAGTTTTTGCTTTTCCTGGACGCTCTCATAAATGCAGCTGTGCCATGAGCAATATCCGCAACTCTTAGTCCAAAAGGTCCCACTACTTTAGCATAAATGTCCCCAGTGTCCTGTTTAAAAGCAGTAGCAGTAGAAAGAAAATTATTGTTTTTATTCTAATTTCACTAGCCTTATATATATTTACCATATTTCATATTTCAACAGTGCTCGTTTTGACGCCCCAGTAATCATCGTATTTTAATCCTTTAAAATTCCTGTACAAGTCCGTATCTCCGGATACAAGTCTGTTACTCAACTTTACTGTTATTATGTTCATTGAATGCGAATTTTCTGGCGCTGAAATTCTAGGTCATTCACATTGTGTTTCCCATGTCACTTCACCTTCCTCTACTTTAATCACAGTCCAAGTGCTCTATTCCCCAGCTCCTCTCATAAGTTTTATCAACCTTTTTTAGTCATAATTCAGCTAATTACCCTCCCTCTCAAGTAATGACGTAATACATTAAAATAATGACCCTTAAGTCAAATATAATAATCAAGAAGAACGTTTGACTTGATCGGAGCGGTTCTGATGAATTGTATTAGCCGTACACCAAAGTCCTTTCGCTGGCTCTCAGCGCACATTTCGCAGATTTTGGCTAATTTTTGTAAACTATTTCCATAGTATATCAACTCTATCTATGACAGTTTTGTGCGAAAATTAGCAAAAATCTGCGAAAATGTGCGCTGAGAGCCACTGAGAGGAATGGGGTGTACGGCTATTATTTTGTACCTGATCATAGGGAAGGAACAACACAACAGGATTTCTGTAGGTCGAGAGGCTCAGTCTTGCAGCCGGCATGCCTGCGCTCCTTGGCAGAACACCTGAAGGCGAAGACGTGCTACTGTTTGTCGGTGCCAAGACAAAGAGCACCATAAAAACGGGCAAAATCAACTGAAAATTGTATAGTAGATTTTCACCTGTTTATTCCAGTATTTTTAACTGACTGAACCTAAGTACACGAAATAAGGGAATTGTTTAATAGGATCATTATAACATTTGTACTATTATGGAAGAAAACCATTACCTGAAACAGTAGTAAACATTTTCTGCGAACGTTGATGATATAAAGTTTGACAAGTAGACCGTAAATTTGCTGCCAAATAACACCTTTTAGATTTCGAACCTTGGCCTGGACTTCAGCGTTAGTAAGTTTCAATAAAGAATCAAAATTATGTGAATTATCAACACAAACTTAAAAAGCAAAAACTTAGTTGAAATTCAAAAATTTGATACTATTTAAAAACTCACTGTAACACATTGACACCATAAATGAGTTTAACGAAAGGTAGGTTAATAAACAATTTATTAATTATGCATTACCAGTACCAGCTTTTTCGGGATTTGCTTCTTCTCCTGCAAAGCTCTCTTCAACCCGGTTCAACTTCATGGTATCAATTTCTTTGTCCTTAGTTGCCTGTTCATTTGCAAGCTCTCCGACTCTACAAAATTAGAATTAAGATTAACCAACACACTAACAATTCAACAATTAAATATCATTAATATTACTTATCAAGTTAAGTACTTATCAATTTACACTTACAAAAGCGTTTCAAAGATTATTCGATGATTTTAAAACAAAAGCGAGCTGACTTACTTTACAAACACGTCATCCATCGTTGTTAAAGACACTCCGATGGATCTTATTCCTAACTCTTCTTTCCTCTGTGACAATTCTTTGAACATAGCAGGGAATTTGGCCGTGCTATTTTCTTCCGCTGGGGGCAAAGTAAAACTAACTTCTGTTGCATTGGAAGCAAAGGTAGACTTCACGATGGCATTATCCACATGGTTCCTTATTGCGGACAGAATCATGTCCTTCTTATTATTTTTTGGATTCTTCTTATCAGATTCAGCTGCCACTTCAATATTTAATGTATAGCCAGCTCCTACACTTTCAAATAGACAAAATAAATTTAAATAAGGTAAACATGCTTAAGACACAGACTAAGTTCAGCTTTTGTGCGAAATAACAAGTTTTTATTGAAACATTAAATTTAGGAACCATAAAAACGCTTCAAAAACAATGGACTTCCACAGCAATGCAGTTTGCCTGCTGCCATGATAGCGATTCTGTCACCAAGAGCATCGGCTTCCTCCATGTAGTGAGTTGTTAGCAATATTGTCCGATTCTCTTTTTGTTTCTGCAAAAATATTTGATTAACTTGATTTATTTGATTTTGAATTTAAATGAAAGTAAAAAAGAATAGACATACGCTTTAGCTTGGTATAACCAAAAGAAGGTCCCAAAGTTCTTTCCGAGAACTAGGGTCCATGCCGGAGGTAGGTTCGTCCAAAACAATTATCTGATGACAAAAAAATTACCACAATTTGAATAAAAAATTACTGATGCTGATAAAACTGATCTTTTGACATGGACATTACGCCTTTAAAAGGCGGCCTTTTTACGTTGTTACTATGAAACAATGTAAAATTATAAGAATGATAGCATTATTAACGAAATTATACGCGATTTTTTTGGCAACAAGAAAGTTACCTACCTTAGCGCCTCCAACAAGCGCAATGCCGACGTTCAGTCGTCTCTTCTGGCCCCCAGAAAGATATTTTGTGTTCGCCTTTGGTGGTATTCCTAATAGACTTAGCATTTCGGAAGCCTCAGATACTGCCTGCTTTTTAGTTAAGCCCCTAATCTACGACCAAAGGAAATTGAAATAAATTACTCAACCTTCCCCATTCACAATTATAGGAACCCTATTGGGATGTACTATTTACTATGGAATCTTTTGTTACTATTGGTTCATCACTATTCAAAACAAATGGGATTGGTTACTCTGCAAAAAAATTCCAAATGCTCAGCCGGTGTCAAGTAAGAAAAGTGCATATTATGTTGTGGACAAAGTCCAAGTTCCTGCCGAACAGCATTCATGTCTTTATTAATGTCGTAACCGTTGACCACAGCAGTGCCACTGGAAGGTCTTAGCATTCCTTTAACATTAAACATAAAACATGCCATGAAATTAAATTTCACTCCCGCCCGCCTTATGTCAACTGCTTCTATGATGGTAAAAGGCAAGGTAAGTTTTGAAAATAATTCATTCCAACATTAATTTATGCACCAGTTAACATGGACATAGTCGTCGTTTTTCCAGCACCATTTTCTCCCAATAGAATCTAAAAATGTAGCATGAAAACAAAATCGATGAAAGTTTTGACTTGCAAAATTTAACGCTCTTTAGGTTTCTACATTCTTTTAATATTACCATAATTTGATCGTTGTACATATTTAAAGACAAATTATCCACAGCTACTTTCTTGCCAAAAGCTTTTCGTAAATTAAAAATCTCGATGCCAGGAGTCAGGTGCGTGGGATCCGCTTCAAATCCAGATTTCTCTTCACTGTTGCTATTGCTTTCATTTAAGATTCTGATTCCGGTAGTATTCTTCGACAGCGAAGCTTTATGGCTTAACCAGGTGGAGGGCTGCGTACATTAAGGGAAATCGGAAATAGATGGTACAAATTGTTAATTTGCAAATCAAAGTTTAACATACCTTTCTTTACTTATATAAAGATGTTTTAAATGAAGTCGAATGACAAGGAAGGTGAAGAGGAATAACAATGCGAAACAAAATTTAAATACCAAGAAAATATAGTAAAACGGCTTCCGAACACCGTATTCCGAAGGCATGATATTTTCCACATACAGCGCTAGGCAGAAGTACATGAAACAGCTTACGATCATCATAATCATCACATAGGCAAGTGTCAGATCATCCGTAGATTGATTAATATTAGGTGGTTTAAAGAAGTTTGTCCATCGAGCCCCAGTAGGAGCTGCACCGCACTCGGCCGCTCCAATAATTTTAAAAGCCAGATGAAGGGCACCATTTGGAACGAGGCTGACCAGTAGCTTGTGTCCAAGTGTCATTGAAGTGTATTTTAAATCTATAATTTTGGCTACAGCATGACCTCCTACGAAGACCCACATGATCATTCCGACCAAGCTGGCGATTGTCACTATAAAAGAACAAACATTTACTAAAAAACTGAAAACTAGTTTAAACAACCCTCAGGCTGTGCAATTAAAATCATAACGTAAGAAGAGACAAAAAACGAGTTTTAATCAAATTCACAGTCCTTCTGTCTATCATAGCACTGTGCAACACTAGACCAACGGCTCGCAAGCTGGTCGTAATACTTAATTATTTTGAACCATTGAAATTATTATAAATTATACACATTTACAAAAATCCACCAGCCTGTTGGAAAGTAGTGTTTAATTTACTTTTAGATAATATTAAATTTTGATTATCTGAGTAATCGTATCTAACCCCGTTTAAAAAATGCTGCTATGAAGAAACAAAAAGGGATAGCAGCTGCCACGTAAATACAAAGTATGACCCAAAGAAGAGAATAATCGCTGTACTGAACGGGCCGATCACTAAAGGGACCGGGGTACCAGATGAAGGTAAATACAAGAATTATAATGGTGACACTGATCAAAGCAGTCATCATTGTACTCAACCACCATCCCAGCAAATGTAACCAATTTGGCATCCCCATCATCTTCATCAATTCCTAGCAAATAAAGGAAAAGTACTCAAACTCGGGAAAAAACAAGCAGTTTTATTTTTAAGTCTTAGTGTTCAGTATGTATGTATTTACATTTAGGCAATAAAAGCTTGTCGTAAGATTACAAAACCTTAATTAATTAGGACTCTCCGGCTAAAGGGAAGCAAACCTACTCTAATTCCAGTTTGTTTTTCTTCCGTCAATCCGCCAATCAACAGCTGAACCATAAACACGAAACAGATCCTCAAGGAGATAGGCATGAAACCCGTAACAACACTTATTCTGAATGCTATGCACATGTCGCTCAGTGCCATCTTGGTGTCAAATGCTTGCAAGGATATCTGCTTAACAGAAAGTTACTCTTGAGTGTGAAACGTGGACATCAGTGTATATTTTATCTTTGAATCTCATTTATTTGTCATTTTTATGCCGAATTTAAATTATAACTAACTTAAGATGCACAGAGATTAGAGATAGAACGTAAAATACTTTATTTACACTTTACACTGGTACTACAACAGTACTAGGCTTTAGTGATTTTCTAAAAGTTATAGTGACATGTAGAGTAGAATAACCTAATAAAAATCGATATAACATTATAATCTACTGTTAAAAGAAGAGAAAGCCCAGGCCCGGGATTTGAACTAGAAATATTATACAGAGTCTGAGTCTGATGATGTACTCACTCTGTCATTTTTGAACAAACTTAAGAAATTGAATTAGCGATTTCTCTTGCCCTTTAGAAACCCAGAAACCGATACTTTTTGGAATTTCAATATGACAGTTACACAAATAGCGTTTGACGGTAATGGAAGAGCTCACCGTTTCTTCGATCGTACTCCGGTTAGAAAGCGTTGAAATAATCGCTTTATCTACCAAAATTTGCAACCCGGTTAATCCTGACGAGTCATAAGCGAACGCAGTTTGTTCTGTAAGGCAAGGGTAGGGGTGGGAGTGGTAAATTAAATGATTAAAATATTCAAATAACAATAATAACAAAGTGGCTTTACTGCATCAAAGTATAAAGGAAACTTTACCTTCGGACATCGGCAATGATTGTGGACTAACGGCAGTGGGTAACCGCAGTCTATACGTGAATTTAGTTTCCTTGAAACTAGTAGTACTGCTGTCACTTGTGGTAAAACCATTCTCGAATATTATTGCTGCGCGTATGGTTCGTTCCTCCGTAGATTTCATTTCAAAACTAAATGAATCCATTTGTGCTTCGGTCCCAAACCCTTGATAGTCTGTAAACGTCGACAGTATAGGTATCAGATTAGCATTCGCTTTCAGAGACCTTTACACTGCTTTATCCCCCATTATTGTTTTCGTTTTCATTTTTACACTTTAGATGTGTTGGATAACATTGTAAAAAGACCTTCCTTATACCAAGTTCAGAGCGTGTATCAGATGATCGTAATTTGCTTATAACATGATCCGTCAAGAAATTACTCGGAGAATACACAACTGTGAAGTGACACTTTCGATTACACCCGAATTCCAAAGGGTCAGGGCTGATGAACGTTTCAACCAGGCTCTATGAAGCAGAAGTAATTACGTGATAATGACATAACAGCACGTATAGCAAAAACTTGAAACCATAAAATCAAAATCTAATTCTAAAATCCTGAAAACCCCTTTGAGAAATGTTAATTTAATCATAATTAGTATTAGGACAGTGAGAACACGGGTTAAGATTCAGGAAGGACGACTAACTGTTTCAGAATGCGGTTGGAAAAGCTTATCTGGTGTCGCAGATCTACCGACGAGGGCGGTGCTAGTCTTGTTAAAGTAGACAGCGAGATGAAGTAGTGACAATAAAATAACAGGACCAATTGGTGCTGCTATCTCAAACATTGTCGTACAGCGATTTCTTCGTCGGTACAATAAGTTCTTCCAGTTCAGCATTGCGAGTTGCCTAAACAGGTTTGTACAACGTCCCCTTCTTTGGGTCCCGTGTATATTTCTTCCACTACCACTGCGATCGTTCATGTTTCTATTTTCAGAACTGCGGTCTTTTGAAATAATAACAGCCTGAAAAATATGTCACAAAAGAATTAAGATGCAATCAATGCAATGCGTTGTACAGAAAAAGAACATAAGCCTTGAAAGTAAATGAAATGTGATTTTAAATGGATTCACTAATCGTAAGTTGCCAATATTCGATTTGTGTTGTTTGCAATAAATAAAAGTAAAATAATAAAACTGCAAAGCTATTTAGCTACTCAAGATGATATCAGAAGAAGAAGAGATTATTAAAGAGAAAAAAACGTGAGATTCTTACCACCTGAGCTTTTAGGTGTTTCTGTATTTCTGAAAGAAACAATAAATTTTTTTTATATTAATTTAAAAGCTGTGAGGATAAAAATACTTGAATTCATTTTAAACACTCTAAGAGCCTTAGCATGCACATAATAAAAGCTTCTACTGGTGAGTGAGTGGTGAGTGGGTTCAACCAATCCAGCAATTATTCGTGCTTTCTCGTTCGTATAACTCCGTGATCCTGATTTCTGATTTGGTATTTGGTGTTTAGTTTAGGTAGATTAAAGCTATGGAAGAAAAGGAAATGCTGACCTGACCTGACCCAGTTCACAGTTCAAGCTCGTATGGCGATGAGTCAAGTTACCATCCTCTACCGTCCTCCTACCGTGCTTCATTGAAATATCATTACGAACAAGGGAGATTGATGCAACAGTTCAGTTACCTTTCATTTTGAATTAAAAATATTTTTTCACGAATCTTTACTTGAAATCCAAAAAGTTGAAACGAATAAATTCGAATTTTCCGGTATCCATGACAATAAATACGGAAACGGCCTCCCGCCACACCATTTTGCGAAAATAAGATGTGCCCAACCCCAACTAGGCACTACGACCGGGCTCATTCGGACGGCAACTAAGGAGATCTTAGAGGTGATAGTCCTACACAGACCCATCCCACACATATTATTAATTACATCTTGGCTATCTTAAAAGCTCGCACTAACGTAAGTGGCTAAAATTTATTAACATAGAAAATCCATAAGGAATTCAGCGTGTTTGGCTGTGGTTATTTCTGAATTGTGTCCTGAAAGAATTGCCCTGTCAATATGCAATTACTTTTGTTTTAGCCAATCGCGTGCGCATAGCGGTGACTTTATGTAAATATAACATATGTACCGTATTAACTCCAATTGATCCCGGGCTTCCAATAGATCCAGGGAATCTAATTGAGCCCGGGTCAGAGGGCTAAGTTTGATTTAGAGCCCGGGCACCCAATTGATCCCGGGCATCTAATTGAGCCCGGGTCAGAGGGCTTAGTTTCACTTAGAGCCCGGGGGGATCTATTAGAGTCATTACGGTACTAGGATTTATGATTAATGATTAAGAATGATTTTGCTGTTGATTATTAAATCATGGTTTAGGACTAGAATGGATTTCAGGAATATTATTAGATACGGTGAAATGGCGGAAACAAAGGATAGAATTTCAAACTCCATATAACTGGTTCTTTACCCATACTAGTGTTTATTATCATAACAATGAAATGGTCGATAATTTATTTTCGCATCCACCATTACTACTAACTCCAAAATATATTCCAAGACAGAAGTTTGAAACAAACACTAGGAATTTAATATTATTATAATTTAACTTTAACAGTGCAATTACGTAGTTCAAACTAAAATAACTTCTCAAATACCTTAAATACTTAAATAAAGAACTTTTATTTGTTTACTTACTAGTACATAAAATTTATTACAAATAATTAATACTTTAAAAGAAATAAAATACTAATAGGATGAATAATTTAATAAAATGGAAGTGGTAACACAACTTTATAGAGTAATAAAATAACAATGCTACTGCAATTCCGTGACTCAAGTTTTTGCTACAATGAAAAGTTAAGTTTTATTTAATGAAAAGTGACATTCTGTCAGTAATAGAAAGTCTACCTACAGTTCAGATGTCTTGTAGTAATAGTTTAATTTCATTTAATTAACTTTATCCATAAACTGCAATAGGCTTAAAATCAGGAGACCCTCCATACCACTCTGGTAAAGATTCTCTAGGGATTCGCGCTAGCAGTCGTGGGATCCATTTGGCTTTATTCGTCCCATAGATTTCTGTCCGAGCCAAAGATTCACTGAGGATCGGCTTGAGCAAGTTAATAAATCTCTCTGCAATGAAGTTTGCTGTAAGCAGAAAAGCGTAAATGAAAATTCAAAATTACGACATCATTGGCCATATGGGATAAGGTAAAATAACAGTAATAAATTCCTACTGTTAACGAAGTATCCTCTTTCCATTCTCTTAGCAATGAAGACGACTTCACGGGCAAGACGGATTGCAAGCTGTAAAGCTAAAAGTTTGTATAAAATAATTCAGTCAATTAGTACTCAGGAGTACAAATAATATTTAAAATATTGTATTTTAATACTTTTTGCATTACCCGGAATAGAAGCGAGTTGAAAAATATCGTAGTCTTCCATGTCTAAGATGACGACACCTTCTGTTACAGGGTCATCTTCGGTACTCCTGTAAATGTACAAATACACGAAAGACTTATTAATTGCGATATCTTAATCACAGTTTTAAAATGACACCCTAATTCTATTTAAGATTTTATAAGATACCTGAGCTGAATAGATTGATTGTAGCGAAGGAAAGCCTGTTCGAAATAAATTTCCAAATCTTTCAGAGTCGAGCCTCCCCTCTCAACGTACTCACGCATCTTCCATTTTCCTACCTCGCCAACCCAAACTGTTCACAAAATAAATAAATTTTCAAATCAATCTTACAATCTTACTCCACGTTAGCTGTGAGTGGTAAAAAATTGTTTCAAATTATTTCATCATTTTTCTAAAGCGATGATTAAAATCAATTCGAGTTCAACTAAAGCAATGCAAAAGCAATTTAAATGCTTTTTAAGTTAACAACATACTTTGTAGCACTATTACACGTAACCTTTTCTCAAAAAATTAAAAACGACAAGTTGCTCCGAAATCAGCTATAGGCATAGGTAATAAGTAATTTTTTTTTCATTAGTATCGGTCTTACTTGGTCGATTGTCTTCGTCGAATCCTGAGAGATAGTAGGTAAAACTCTTCTGAATGTCCAACGGTGCTACCCATTTGTCCAAATCAACCTTGTATCTTGAACTAGGACTTCCCTTACTATTTAAAATACCTTGCACCGTAATCTGCACACAAAGTTGTAATTAACTAGGCATCAATTCCCTGTGTTTAAATTCAATTAACCTACCTGTACTAACACATGAGATTTAAACACGTTTTTATCTTTTTATTTAACTATAAACACTCACATTCTCCTTGTTTTCAGCCACGCCGTAAAGAGTATCACTGCCATTTGTCAATAGATGGTTGAGATTCGCTATGATTTTCTCCGTTTCTTTCTCAGTCTCGGCATCTATCCTTTCGCTAGGTTCTTCAGCTACGACAATGACAGAAGTTAGTGACGAACACACGGCAAACATTGCCACAACACACCACATTTTCAGAGTACCCATTTTTGTACGGGTAGACCACTATCACCGATTTTAACAACAGCAATGTTTCCGACAAAATATTTAATCAAGAGAAGACAGAGCAAGTAAAGCTCAGCAAAGGAACGACGACAAGAAAATGAAGAATGAGGAAGGAATAATTAGTATGTAGAATGGTAAAACGAATAGAACACAAGTCCAATGCAATTTCCTGTCCTGTCCTGCCACCTCATCCGACAGCTTCTTCTTTTGCCTTTGAAAAAATGGCACGAGGAGCTTGGATAGCTGTTTAACTGCTAAGCTGCATATTGTAACTGTAAACAAAAAATGAATTAGTTTAAAAAATGAAGTTGAAGCGATTCAAGCTCATAAACTGGGGTAGCTATTCAAAGTTAGAGTTATTTATTGCGATGCGATGTGAGTGCCTATTCGCACATTGATTGTTGCAGGCTAGTAGCTACATAGACAGGTACATACGCAGATGATTAGCACTGAAGTCAGGTGAAAAGGCCAGTAAATGTATCTGGTTAGCCATGAACAATATTGTACGCAGGTCTGTTCTGCATGTAATTGCAAAAGCCTGCGGTGAGTATTGTTGGAGTTGGAGTTGGTATTGTTACAGTTTGTATATGTAAGGCTGCTTGTGATAAGACTGACATTGAGACTCAGGGAGACGCCGCTCGATTCAATGGCATCAGATACATGATACGTAGAAGTCTACCTCCAACACCTTCTGGGGCATCAAAGATCAAGTTTGAGACAATCAAATCAACTGCAATCACTCATCACATCCTTTGATTTTATCCTCGTCATTCCACCTATGTATGTTCTTATTGATTCTATTAAATCAAGTTTAAAGTTAGCACACGTAAGTTGGTACACTGTACTAACTGATCAATCTGAAAATCGCATCTGAAATGCATCTAAAGTGTCAAAAAACTAACCCTGTTTAATATCAGTATTAACATGGTTGTAAAATTCAAAATTTTGGTTTATAATGCCCATCGTATTTTCCCAAAATGCCGGGAATTTGACGGAATAAAGTCCCAAGATCAAAAAAGTGTATCTCTGTTGTTTGGAATTTTCCTCGTATGACTGGCATGTGTGGTTTTTATTTGGGAAAACCACACATGCACGGCATTTTGGGAAAATTGCTAATTTTTTGTGTCCGAAATTTCCTCAAAAATACATTTTCACGTGCGGAATTTCCAGTTTGTTGCCAAAAATTCCAAGCGAACTTATCTTGCGCCATCCCTTGTACAAACGCGGGCTACATCATGGGATTTAATTTAGCTACGCTTTACAGTGACTTCCTAGAATCATTCATAGTAGTTACATCCAAAAGAACTAACTTTTAGGCATTTTAGATGGATCATTTCTTATCGTGTACCTACCTATATTGGTAATGTACAGATTATAATATGTTAATGGCTTGTACTGCGCAT
>JAAXYX010004328.1:0-12547 GCA_036851915.1 Ptenothrix huangshanensis
AGCCCCCGTCATTGTTCTGTTTATTCTTATACCAACGCACCTTGACCTGCAGCTCTTGCACCTGCTGTACCAACTCGTTAAGGATCTGGTTGGTTGCTGCGTCTTTGTGGTCCCCTCTAGCCTGCGTATTCCTTTCCTGGTCTTCCCGGTGCCTACAATCTCTTTCTGCCTGCTCTTCCTGCTCTTTTTTCGGTCGCTTTGCCTCCGCTATTTGCTGGTCTAACCACTCTCCTTCTTCCCGGTTCCTCTGGATTCTTTCATCCCGCTCTCTATTTTCTCGCCTCAGCCTCACGATCTCTTCGCTCTCGTTCGACATCTCTGCCAACTGCCTACCTACCTGCTCACTCTTGCTAGGATAGGATGAGGAGTTACTTTAGGAATGAGGATGGGTTCTTTGCTCAATGCAACTTTTCTTAGCAAGGTTCTCTTTTAATCTCAGTAAACGCGGATATGCTTCGAGCTTTGGCCAAAAACCGATATCTTTTTTATGGGCAATAGGTATGTGATGATGCAACTCAATTGATAGTGATTTTCTTTGCAGTGACACAAACAAATGTTTTACCTAGTCTAATTTTTAGCCTAATACACCGTAATCTACCTTACATGAAGTTGTTCAATTTTAGTGGGCTGAATTTTACTGTGTTAGAGAGAGAATGATAGTTGACAGGAAAGCATGAAAAGTTACCTCTACGTGCCTCCGCTTTCTCTTGCGCAGATTCCCGGGCCTTCCCAGGCTGCCTGTGCACCTGAAGATTCACGAAAGAATCAGCCGGTGCTGAGAATTCCTACAGTTGGAACGTTTCTGGAACGATTTGCAGCTAATTATGTAGGTAGAGTAAAATTATTGAAACAAAGAATAATTAGTTTTGAATAGTAAAAGCATTACATAGGTAATAAGAATGGACAGGATGAGCTAGTACGTATATACGCAGTGACGTCATAGCTCACGACCAAACAGTCACCCTAGTAGAAAAAATTGGAAAAATCATTTTTTTTTTATTTTTTTCCTAAAAAATCAAAATACGCGTTATCCAACCATGTGCAACATTTGTTTTTTAATTGCCGTCCCTTAGCCTAGTAAGTTGTTGCAAAAGTTTTTAACCGTTCCGAATCCCGTTTTTCAACTCCGTGCCAGGCCCAAAATACCGCGCGCAGCGCTACTAATTATTTGTCTAAAAATAGGGCTTGAACAGAGCTTAAACCTTTTTATGCATCGTTTTCCCGTATCTCTAATACCTAAGGCAGGAAAAAATCACAAAAAACGACTTTTCGTCTTTGTTTACCAAAATTTGTTTTTGCTGTACACGCCACATTTATGAAGCAAAAGTCACGTGCGATACACCGTTGGAGCCCTCGACTAGGCGCACATAGTAGTAATTTCAAATTTTTGCCTAAGCGTGTTGGATGATTACACCAAAAAGTAGGCTTCTTGCAAACGTTTTTGGGTCCTTTCAAATTTTGACTTTCAGCGCCAATTATTTTTTAAACATTAGTAAACATTACAGGTTTACGTTTTTGCTTTGTGACACATTTTTGTCACTGAAAAGGAGGGTTTGCGATTTTTTCAACTGCACTTGTTGCACTCGGGGTTTTATGTTTTTCAACCCCCCTCCCTTTGATTTAAACCAAAAACTTTCCAAGTTTCGTTAAGTCGTCTACCATCATTTGCCGCCCCAAAACAAACAATTACCGGAATCGCAAATAGTCTGGAAATGCAAGGAAACTTGGTGGTCACAATTGTGACCACGTTGGGAGTGCGAGGGGTAACCTTCAAAGTTGTGTTGGTAACCATTCAAACAAAATGCCCTTCTGTGTTTTTCCAAAATGTCGGCAATTTCTAAAACCAAAATCGCAATATGTTTTGCCAAACTGGTTGTTGGTTGCGAAAATGACCAACTACCGTGTGTCACGAAGTTATTGCAGTAGAATTTGTCCGCTTGCCACTTTTCACCTTTCCTCAAACCACTTTTCATAACTTTCTGTGTATTTGTGGTACATACGAAGCTAAAAATGGGAACTTGATGGACTACCTACTGTCGTCCTTTGTATATTGGATAATTGGAATGTTGATGTGGCTGATGCTATTGACTGAGTTGACTTGGATGCGTTGGCACATCTGAAGGAGCTCGTGTTAATTTGCCAAAAGTACGTACATTTTTGGATGCTTACGACACAAGACATTGTTGACAAGTATTGTCATCGTACATTTCTGAAACGGCGGTGATGCTTACAATGTTTGGTAATTAGAAATGTGAGTGATGAGTGGAAACGAGCGTTGGCAAGCTGTGAATAGCTTTGTTAAGATTATCGTTTTGACGGTTCCTTTGATTGTCTTTCATTTATCTAAGCTGAGCAGCTCGAGACATGCAAGTGACAACGAGACGAGGCTTATCTTGTGGGTAACAAATCTCAAGACAAGATAAGGTTGTGAAGAAAAGGGCGAAGTGCGTGTTACATGTAGAGTCGTATGGTCGAAATTGGATGGACGAAGTAGAAAGGAAAGCAAAGAAAAGATGAGTAGCTTTAGCTCTACTATAAACTTGAGCCAATTACATATTTATGGAGATGCGAGTGTCTAGAGCTGTGTATAGTAACAATCGCCGTGTATAAGAACTATACAAGTTGGAGTGGAAGTAGTTGAACCAGTTGAAGCGGACCAGTTGGCAAGTGGCGGAACCAGATGTGACATGGCAGAGGTTGATGGCAGATGCACGTTTGAGAATTTGAGAGTGAAAGGCAGTGTTCATCGACACTGTTGTGCACTGGTGTGCGAGTTTTGATTTGCTTGCTGGGTGCTGCCCAAGCAAGTGCAAACGAAAAAAGAAAAAATTTAGTCCAGTTCCAGTTCCCGTAAACTGCCGTCCCATTCAGGCATATTGCTTCTTTCCTCAAGTACAACTAATTACACGATGGCCATAATTGAGGCCTAGAAGCTAAAAATTGACTTGTCCAGTACATACGCAATTTAGTTCAGCAGTTGTCAACGAGAGTAAAACAAAGCTAGATGCAATAATTAAATGGGGTGGTATATACATACATGGTTAATACAGGTATTAATATGGTGGGTAAAAGCCTATTCGGGATAAACTGGAATGAACCCCCAAGAATGGTTTCTATAAGTTCGAAAATCGCGCGTTTGTTTAGGTTGCACTTAGCTGTTTTTAACATTCTTTCCTCTGATTCTATTTTCATTTTGAAATCACGTACTTGACATTGCTTGTACCAAATAAGTAGTTTGCTTATAAAGCAAAATAAAATTTTGCCAGTGTTTGAAAGTATGCATAAACTCGATATTATTTGTGCTGAATAATGGGTGACTGTTACTCCGTACACATTATGTTGAATGCAAAAAAATGCTAAAAAACTTGGTTTCCATATTTTTACAAGTTTATCCCTGTTTATATGTTACATGCTGTGTACATGTTAACACAGGTTTTACCATCTAAATACCGGTTTTTCCATGGTGGGATGGTAAAATTAGTTTATCATTGACCCGACCCCTGGTTCGAACGTCATAGAATAACATTGGAAAGATGTGCTTTTGCAGAAAATTCGTAGTTCAGGATTTCTTAATCTTAACGCGCACAGAATCTCCTCCAACACGCTTGACGATACCCAGACATGCGATAACCATTCTACGCGAAATGAAGGACGGAGATGAAGCTAGATTAAAATCCGAACAAAACGGCGGGAAACCGCCAANGTGGGATGGTAAAATTAGTTTATCATTGACCCGACCCCTGGTTCGAACGTCATAGAATAACATTGGAAAGATGTGCTTTTGCAGAAAATTCGTAGTTCAGGATTTCTTAATCTTAACGCGCACAGAATCTCCTCCAACACGCTTGACGATACCCAGACATGCGATAACCATTCTACGCGAAATGAAGGACGGAGATGAAGCTAGATTAAAATCCGAACAAAACGGCGGGAAACCGCCAAGTTTTTTACCAATCCTCAGGCTAAATACATTAGTTTAGGAGTGCAGGTTTTGGAAAAATACAATATAGGTATGTAAGTACTATATTTTCTCCTCTTTTGCCTTTGGAGAGGTTTTCTTGGCAAGTAATCGCCCAATCTCTGATCCAGGTACATTTTTGGAGAAAGCAAGCTAAGCAGCATTAGTCGAAATTCGGAAACCGATATCTTTGTAAAAAATAATGACATATTTTTATCACATCTTTTCGGCTTTTGACTATTTTTCGTAGATAGTGCGTATCCTAACATGTAAACAACTAGTTCTTACGACGATTGTATGTAAACTCGTCCTAGCGATTCGTACCCCGAATATTCGTACCCTGGCAATTCTCACCCTAACAATTCGTCCGTAAAAACATCAATATTTTCAATCTTCAAATTGAATAAAATAATTAATTACTCGTTAATGAAAGGTAAGTATAACCTACGATATCAAATAATGTATTTTCAATAAATGATGTAAATATTAAAATGCTAAAATACGCCAAGAATAACTTTTTTCTATACAACTAATAGTTAGCTAAAATTCAAATGTTTTTGATTCACACCTTCAAAAAAGGTCTCAATAATATTTGAATTTTTACATTAAGGCACCGTAAAACTTGTTCGACATTTCGAACGACATTTCTCCGCCTCTATTAATTCCCGGGTCAAAACGATAAAAGTAGCAAAAATTAATAATTCCATGTCTCTAATAATTCCCCAGTATAATAATAGAAGTAAAGCCTCGTAAATTAACGTACGGCAAAACACAACACCATTTCTTGAATTGAGGGAATCCTGAGCGGATACGTTAATTTTTGCGACATTTTACGATCCTTTTCTTGTTCCTTAACTGTGCTGATTTAATAATAAATTCTGAAATCTGTATTTAGTGATGACCCTACTCTAAATCTTGATGAATACATTTTTAAAGTTACTAATAAATCCCCGCCTTTAATAATTCCCGGACCTCTATTATTTCCCCGGTTAAAAATTTGTTCAGTTAATTCTTCCCCAGGGAATTGTCACAAGTTTTACGGTAGCTATTTTTGTTTATGACACTAAAAAATTGAGTGGTGGGTTTATTTCCGCTACTCATCTTGACAGACTACTATGCATCTTGTAGTTATAGTATCAAGATGCATTCAATTAAATCTCTTTCCATTGATGCATTCCAAGTCCCTAATGCATCTTAAACGCAACTAAAAACACCTTAAATGCGTTGATAAGCAATTAAGAATCATTTGGACCACTCTTGAACGAGACCTTGTTATTGGTTCTTTAGATGCATCTTTTAATATAATAATACAGTAAAACCTCGATAAACCGGTCCTTCAAGGGCCCAAAAAATTTGACCGGTTTAGCGGGTAGACCGGTTTACAGCCGTAATATAACATGCATGAAATGGTTTACCGGGAAAAAATGTTGGACCGGATTAGCAAAGAAACCGGCATATAGCCGGCCGGTTTAACGAGGTTTCATTGCAATATTAATAACCGTCTGCTTTTTTGTAGATAGATCTGATGCAATAAAACCGAGTACCGGGTATAAATAAAAGCAGACGGCATGTTGTTTACTTTCTTTACTATCTCTCTTCCTTTGAATAGAAATTACACTAGTGAGGTTGTGCTAACCCGAAAAGCGACTTTAGGTTTAGGGAAAAATTTACTGTAGGAGCCTGTGCGTTTTCTGTCCCTAAACCAAAATCTAAGGTGAAGTTACGATTTTGCACAACCTCACGTGTTCACAAGTTGTCACTGAATGAGACTTGGTCACTTCAAGTGGCCTATTTATATATATATAAAATTTATTCATCTAGTTGATAATCGGCCTCGGCCCTTACAACCACTTCACGTTACCGTTTTAACATTACAGAAAGCTTAATATAAGAAATATAATCCTTAGTAGGATCAGTTTTAGATAATGTATGAAAAATTTCTTTACATTTAAAATAAATTGGAGTAATCCATGGTAAAATAAGTATTATTGGAATGAAATATTAATTTTCGCATATTCTGGTTAATTTTCCGGGGACTTTTATTAATTCTACAATAGCTGGATATTTGAAAAAGGCTAAAAAAAGAACCAATCACTCTTTGTTGTCTTATTAGATGTAGCAAAGGCATTTGATATGGTTGGTCATGAACATCTTTTTAGTTGCCTAGATTCGCAACCAATACCACCATTATTAAGGAATCTGACAAAATTATTAGTTTCCAATAATCAAAGAATCATTCAAACCAAGACCGCAACTACAAAACCAATTCATTTTAAGAGAGGAGTTTTCCAAGGCAGTCCTCTTAGTCCTTTGCTGTTTAATATTTCAATTACTTACATTCTCGATGAAATCACAGACCCTGACTATGCTAACAAATACGGATTTGAACTAGACGAGAATTTGCAAAAGTTAACAGGAATGGCGTTTGCAGATGATACTGTGAATATAGCAAATTCAAAGGAATCAATTTTAATTACGGTCGAAAAAACAATTCAGCTGTTTTAACAATCTGGACTAAGTATCAACCCCGAAAAATCAATTTGTATTTGTATTGAAAAAGGAAAGCACGTGGTGGATAATCTTAAATTGAATGACACTACAATCATTCCATCTCTTCAAATTGGCGAAACTGTGAAATACCTAGGGGTTGATTTTGATTTTGAGATTACATTTAACAAAGAAAAAACAATAGCAAATTTGACAACCATGTTAAACAATTTTTTAGTTTCTACGCCAATGTTAAGGCCCCATCAAAAACTTCTAATTATTAATGATTACATCCGGCCCACAAATGTATATCCTTTGCAAACAGCCCCTCTAAACAAACTTCCAAGGTCATTTTTAATAAATGTTGACAAAATAATAAGGAGCGCTGTCAAGGAAATCATAGGCATTCCTACAGACACGCCAAATGGAATGTTATACTCCCCTTCAGTAAGCGTGGGTTATCAATAACAAAAGCAGAATGGGAAGCATGGTTCTCTGGGACGGTGAAGACTTTATTGTAGTGTCTTTGCCAGCATTGTAGGGAAATTTCATTACTACATGACTCTTTCTGCGTAAACCTAATTTTTCCAACGGCCTCCCAAAAAGATTTAGATTAATTTAATTTATTAATTTCTTTATTTATGTTCTCGTAGTATTTTTGCTTGGTTTTCTTCAGTATTTCTGAGTAGTTTCTCTTCTCCGCACTAACTTGTATCGCAGCCTAGATCAATTTCTTCTTATTGTCCCATCTTTTTACCATCTGAATTCTCGAATGCAGTTGTTTACTTTGGATTTACCATTTCTGCAGTCGGAGTTAAACCACGCTGGACCTTCTCTCCTTTCCTGTTTAAAGTTAACTGATTTCAAAATTTCGGTGTTTTGCGCGGCTGGAATTTTGTTCTCCTCCAATGCTTGGTACAAATTAATTTGACTGGCATTAATCGTAATTTCTGACTGAAACCGATCAATTATTTGCCGTTTTGCTACGGTATTCGGTTAAAAATAACAGTAGGTAACCATGATCTGAATGCGGGTCTAATATAACCTCGAGGTCTGCTGAGGCAACGTGCTGCGTTGTGATGCACAGATCAACTTGGCTGCAGCCCCCTTTCTTGATGCAGGTTACTTCTCCGTTTCTGTCCAATGGCGTTTTTCCGTTGACGATATATAGTTTGCTGTCTTAAATTGCTTTGGCAGCTTTGGCTCCTCTGGTATTACAGTCTAAGTCTTTAGATAGTCTAGAATCGCTAAAGTGTTTTTGATTCGAGCTTCTAGAGATTTTGTCATGCGTTGAACCTCCTTATCTGGCGTTTAAATCTCCCATCAGTATTCCTCTTGGTAGGATCGATTTTAGTATTTCTGCCGTCGTCATGTCGTATCTCTTGTCCGGTGGTACGTGTACCATTACTATCTTAGTTGCTCCTGTTTTGTACACAATGGTGACTTCGAAGTCGTTGGTATCTATAGTCCAGTCTTTGCTTAACGTTTTTTCCATCCTCACAATAAAGCCCCCGCTCGATCTGCCGTATTTTGATTTCCGATGTGCATACTGTTGCTTTATTAAATACATAGCTTCAAGTTCCCGATCAAGTTCAACTTCTTTCTCCAGCCATGTTTCGGCGAGGCAAAAGTTGTTCAGTTTTTGCTTCATTAAAGAGCCTTGCTTTTGGTGTTGATTGGACACAAAGCTGTTAATGTTCCAGTAGAGTACCGTGTGTAGATTCAGTAATTCATTATTCAATGTCTGCTTTTTTATTTTGTCTTGTTCTGCATCAGGTGCTTCATTTTTATGTTTATTGGTATTTATTACTTGATTTCTAACGATCGTGTTTTTCATTTTGCGATTTAACTTTTCAGTTATTTGGTCAATTTCAATTTTAGTATGATTAAAGTTATCCCGGTCTTGCCGGTCGTCATTATTTGTTGTATTTACATTACGTGAAGTTGTTGTAGGCAGGCCGAATCCCTATTTGTTTTTCTCCTACTCGGTTGTGTCCATTTCCAAGCTTTTTCTTCCGTTTCCCTTATTCTTGAGCCTGGTGTCTCTTTTTTCAATCTGCATTCTTGGAGGCAGATCTGCGTTGATGTAAATTTTCTTATATTCGGGGCCTAGGCTTTTTAGCCTTAGTTTGTCTTTGCTGATTTTGTTTCAATCGTTGATTGAGTGGAATTTGACGTTAATTGGCCTAATTTT
Organism: Ptenothrix huangshanensis; assembly: GCA_036851915.1. Taxonomy (NCBI): domain Eukaryota; kingdom Metazoa; phylum Arthropoda; class Collembola; order Symphypleona; family Dicyrtomidae; genus Ptenothrix; species Ptenothrix huangshanensis. The sequence goes on from JAAXYX010004328.1 coordinate 8,640, forward strand.
GTCGGGTATTGGTGCTTTAAGCCTTCTCGTTACATCTATGTTCATACTGGTGTCCTAGGGCATTCAGGATTTGTTTGATAGACCTGTCTCTTGTGAGTGGATTTTCTTTTAGCTCTTCCTTGACTCCGTAGAACATCAGCGAATCTTTTCTCGGTTCTAGTCTCGTGAGGTCCAGTTCTCTGGTTAGGGTTGCTACCTGAGTCTTTAGCCCAATGTTTTCTTCTTCCGAAGTACTGTAAGTTTTTGTTCCAGCTTTTCTACTCGTACCCCAACGTCTTCTACTTTTGCAAGAATCAGTTTCTGTTGCTCGTCGGACTTGTCGAATCGATCGTTGTTAAGCTTCTCAAACTTGCATAAACGGTCGTTGTTTTGCTGCTCGGACTTCTGTTCAGACGTCTCGAACCTGGAATTAATAAATTTTTTTAGATCTTCCATGTCCAATGTTTCCTCGTTTTTTGCTTCCGTTTCTTCCGGTCCCTCGTTCTCTTCCTCCGGTTTTCTTTTGTTGGGTTGGGAGTGGTGAGTTCTTGGTGAGTTTTGAACGGACATGTGAATTGGTAACAATAATTTGTGCACTGAATTTGTGTTACTTCATTCTATTTTGAGTTATGATTCGTTTGTTTTGTAATCTAGTCAGGTAACATTTAAATTGTCTACTTGCCTGTTGTAAAGCCAAATATGTGATTACCAAATGATTTACCAAATAAATCGAGATTTCTCTCCTGTCGGTCCGGGCGGTGGTTGTGTTTTGTCGGTTGAAAGTTGGCCGTTAGCTTAGACCGAGTATTGAGCCTCCCAGTGCCAGTGCAGGTTTCTAGTTGTCTTTTATCCTTCAAATTAGTCGAGGGTAGTGATTTTTGTTTCGAATCTAGTAAACGGACTCCCGTGGATTTAACTAAGATATTTTTGCGTTTAAATTTATTTGATTTGAACCGGTAAAATTAGATTATTCTGTGAAATTCTGGCTCTGTCTAAACTTTTCTTACTTTAAGCGGCCTATTTAAACGGTACGATGAATCCTCAGGGTACGGATTGTCGGGGTACGAATCGTTAGGGTACGAATTGTATTAAGTGCAAGTAGTTGAAATATGAATGCACTTAAAAAGAGTAGGTAGTTACAAAATGTAAATAATAATTAGTAAGTCAAGAGACAAGGAGTCTAGAACGTAAGGTAAATTATAATATTAGTGTAATTGAGAAGAGAGAGTCATAACATATTTGGAATCAGCATAAAAAACTGAGTAAACTGAAATGTAAAAAAACGAAAAAAATCTATCGCGGGTAAAGGTAATTTTTTCCAGTATTATTTACATTTTGTAACTACCTACTCTTTATAAGTGCATTCATATTTCAATTGGGTTGGGGCTTATAGTTAACAACGTACTGCGATATATTAAAACTACGTATTATTTATATATTTTTTGCATTTTTTTGCTGTGTTTATGATATACTGCTTATTCTAGACTAGGTGCTATTCCTATTACTAGTATAATAACTATGGTTAAACGAACGTTTTATTGAGATTATAAGTCTGTTTTTTTAATGCCTCATCGGCTACTCCTAAAATTTGCTTAATTAATGATTAGTAATTATTACTTAAATATTCTACTCGTTCGCTGGGATGGCCTATAGCTCTTGCAATGTGTCGATTCGTTCGTTAGTTACAATTAGCATTTGACGTAATCTAGCTGTTTCTTCTGTAGCCAGTAGTTTCAAAGCCCAGATTTACACACTGAGTTGGCATTATAAGTTATCAGTATCATTTGATTGATTATACATTTCAGTTTGAAACAAGAACGTATCTTTAAGTTAATAAATAATTAGCAATCAAAGTATAATCGTTCAATAGTAAATACTACTTTCCTTTACTTAATTCTTAATCAACTTCCATTTGATCTAAGGACCCAATCTTTAATCCTGCTGTAGTCAGATTGGAGATCCCTCGATCTAGCCAAAGCAAGTAGCCAACAAACATTTGAAGCTAAACGTCAACCCCTTAACATGATTACATAGTCATAACGCGAGTCATATTAAGAAGTAGTAGCATAGAGTCAAGAAATATTACATAGGGTACGAAGTGTAAGTGTACGAATTGCATTAGGATACGAATCGTCAGGGTACGAATTGTGTTATGGGACAAATTGTATTAGGGGACGAATCTTCAGGGTGCGAAATGTATTAGGGGACGAATCGTCAGGGTACGAATTGTATTAGGGAACGAATCGTCAGGGTGCGAAATGTATTAGGGTACGAATCGTCAGTGTTGCTGCTCGACCGATTATGTCCCGCAACAATGGTGCCCCCTCAAATGCTTAATGATTCCAAAATAATAATCGAAGGACCAGCTCCTGTTTAGGAGCAATAAAATAATTATTAGTGTGGGTTTTTATTAATTAATTCCCTAGCTGTTTATAAATGGCCCTGACTCTAATAATTATTGCTTAATGTAATACTAGACAGTTTCTAAAATCAACAATTAAATCGACAAAACAAGAGAAAATTAACGTTGGTGTGAGTTGGTCGCTGTCTGTACAGTCACTGACTCTTTTTCGTTTCCTTCGCTCCTCTCAAACCACAATCAACATTAATAATAATTACATTTTCAACTCTACAATCAAAATATTACCTAAATGTAAATGTTCCCGGAACAAAGTAGTAGTCTACCTACATAATCTATTTTGGTTACATTTACAAAGTGATTTTTGACTGGTCGTTGGTAAGTTGGTTTTTCATTTAAATATTTACAATAATTTCAACCCACGAACAAAGAACTTCCAACTCCACGTATAGTCCAGTTGGATAATCAACGAGGCTGTATGAGTAATAATAACTAAACTAACACAAATCAGTCAACAATAGAATAACTCGAATTACAATCATAATCACAGTCACAATCACGAAATCACCTCGTGTCAAATAAATAAAACAACAAACAATAAACTTAATTTAGCTAAACTAGTCACTAGTCACTATGTCCATCAGCTGCTGGACTTTAAATAGTCAACTTCACAATGATTAACAAAATATGGTAATAACTTAATACAATTCCCAGGCCTCGAAAACTGAAATAACCACAAATAACGACCTGGGAATGAGAAGGAAACAGAAAACAGACTACATGCTTGAATAAATAATAAATATTACCGCCACTCATTTTCATGCAAGGTACACTATAAATTACTGTCATCTAATCTATCACTAAAAATGAGTCGAGCGGCGACAGTGGGTTTGGCAGCTGGAGGGCGATTTATGTACGTTCTATACGTAGATACCGCAAACGTCAAAGTATTAATTGACCCCGTCAACGCCCTGGTGAAATCCTCCACTGACAGCATAGTATTCTGCAAAAGGTTTGACTGGGCAGACTGAGGATTAACTGGAGGAAGGGAAAATCTAGAATGTGTGCCTGTAGGTTGATTATGGGAGCCTACATTGACATTACTCTGGGTTTGTTGGTTTTGGGTAATAGGAACAGCATCAGGATTAAGAACATGATCATTTATATGAGTGCGATATTTTGTACATTTTACCCGCATGTCGTCCGTCGAGTCACGATTCCCTGGTGTACCTCTGGATGTTCCGGCTTCCATTCTGACTTCGCTCTCTTGCCTCCCGACGTTACTCGGCTGACTAAATTTCGTACCCATGTAGTCTCCTTGATTTCCTGCCCCCGGATTGTCCCCTCGACCGTTCGCTGGTGGATAGTAGCCAACCCGCTCCCCAAAGTCGTCCCATTCCAGACTGGCTAAACTCGTTGCCCGGCTGAGGTGCTCTTCCAGTCCTTCCCTCTTGGACTCGAATGACAATCGGATCCTTTCTTTCTTGGCGGCAGCGGCATCTTTCCGGGATTTCAGCTCCGTGTTGTACAGTGCGGACATTTCCGCTGCCTCCACTTGAGCCATCTTCAC
>JAAXYX010004329.1:0-12546 GCA_036851915.1 Ptenothrix huangshanensis
GTTCAAAGATTCTTCATTTTTTACACTGTACTCACCTGGTAATAAGAATTGTCAGGTTTACACCTTCTGAAAGTATATGTTAATACTATTCATTGATTTTGAAATTTGAATCTTCGTCATCAGTCATCGTGTGAATAGGTAATCTGGAAATCCTCATTGCCGGACTCTGCAGAGCTTGTTATGGTTCGTAGAAACTAGCAGTCAGTCTGCCACATTTTTATGTAATGTAATCATGTAATGGTTTTACTGTAGACTTTGAAACTCATTTCGTCCCAATCTCCCTCTCTACAATGAAAGTGAATTTTCGAGTTGAGGCTTACAACTTAATACATTTTCTTTTACCACTTCAGGTTTTTTGCTACCATCAAAAGTTATAAAGGAATTCCGAAATACCTTGTTAGTACCTACGCTCAGTACGTTCATTTCCTTTGAACAGTGTAATTGTACATGTACCTTCCCATGTACCTAGTACCTACATAAGTCAAGAGAGAATGGTAACCATAACCTGAGCACTGGAATAAGCTTATGAAAAGATCCGTATAAAATTTGGCGATAAAGAATATTACGACGGGGGGAGAGGTAAATCCTTCCAGAAAAATGAGAACCTCGTGGTTATGGGAAAAATACCTTTGGGATTCATCTCATCTGCCGTAGTCATAAGAAAGGCTTGCTACAAGCTACCTTAGGCAGGTAGGTATATCATAGCCGTGCAAGTCACGTCTGCTGTCACTGTAAACCATTTGTGTTCTCAGAAGGAAGAGGGTGGGGAGTGTGTGTTTGTAAAAATTACATCGACTGTCACACTCCATCAGTTAAAAGACTCCTTTGCACCATGTGTCTTGTGCCTTTATAGCCCCCTTATCCCCTTGTTCATTTTATTAAAGCAGGCGAATAATGTCAGGTGGTGTGAGCAGTACGAATTACGCAATTAGGTGTATGCAGTAAATGAAAATTCCATATGCCACACTTTTTTTCTAGGTATTTAAAATTTTAACATTTTCCTTCTTTATTTAATGCTTTTCGAGTCATTATTTTTACAGGATTTTAAGTTTTCCTAAGTGCCGTGGTGAAGACTAATTCCGATTTGGGATTCGTCTTCCCGGGTAACAATAACTGGAGCAGCTGTGCCAAAATTCCACTATACCATGACAAATTAGCTTAGTTTCTTGCCAGTTCGCTTGGCCTGATCTGGCCTAGCCTGGCCTGGCATTGTAATGTAATGGTTAAAATAACTTGACTTGATCTGCACGAGAACGAGAATATATTAACATACTATTTTCCACATTCAGGTATAATAATGAGTGCATGTGTTAACAATATTCTTTTATTTCTCCTGGTTGAGTATTAAGTTTGAGCAGTGCCTTGTTGGTTGTAAGCTTTTATCACACCTAGAATTGCTCAACTTGAACTTACCTTAGCTATTTTACACATTGATGAACAAAGGGCTAGGCAATAGTAATGGTGAAATTTAGGATACAGATACGCTTCTACGTACTTATTCCGCTACACCTCTGCTTCTGCTACGGCTACCCAAATTGAAACAAAGGTCATCTTTTTTTATGTCCCAAACGCTGACAATGGGACTCACATTACATTACATTGCATTACATTACACCGAATTAAGTTGAGCTTCGTGGCTGAGAAATTTACAACGCCTACCTTACATGTACATATATGTGGCTACCTAGGCATATAATTATTTTATTTCATTTCATTGTTCTCCATCTGTATTCTATGGCTGCTCACAGTGTTTTGTATTGACTGCTTTCGGAGAGGTTGGAGACACACGGGTGTTTGTGCAAGTTGTCTCTCTGGAGAATAAATAATGAGCTATACTGCCACTGGAACACGTAGGTTGTCATTCATTGCTTTGTTTGGAGAGGTGAAACAAATGGTGAAAGAGACAAGAGGGAAGGACAACGGGTAATATCAGAAGAGTCCATGGATACCTGCATAGATAGAACCATAGCCGGTCTTCAAAGTTGCCTCGGAGCAATGACGTAAAGAGGTAAAAGTGATTCGAGATAAATACATACATAGAAAAGGACCTAGGTAGGTAGGTAGTACCCACATAGACAGTATATTATTTATATGGGTATTCAAATAATGTTCACAGGTAATATGAGATGGTAATATAATTACATGGGTTGAGAAAAGACTGATTCATTTAGTGCGAGTAAATGTAAATTACAAATATAAACATACCTAAGTGTATACTGAGTGAGACAGCACAAGGAAGTGGCAAAAAACTTTTTAATTTAAGACACAAGCTTGTTCTTCTTGCGTTGCTATTGCTGTAGCTTATCATGACTTTATCACCGAAGAATGACAGCCGCAGACAAAGTAATTAATTGAAGGGCACACCTTCCATCGTATCTGAACTACATACGTACAAAAGTAAAATATTGCAGCATACAAATCTTGTCACGCCACGCATAAGCCGGTTATCTATATTTTGTGTGTACCTAGTGCGATACAATCTACACGTCTAGCACTGTCGTCGTCAAACATGTTCTCCTACTCTATAATTAGATTTACAATTTGTCTCCCATCATGTGTCATCGTATCAGTATGTTTGCATACTAATCGAAAACTAAAACTAAACTCATTTTCCCACAGCATACAATCACAATCATCCACGTATAATTAACGAACAGCTAAAAAAGGGCATGAATTTACATTTACCTTAAACTAATTCATTGAACTATGTAAATATTCCATAATTAATTACCTACACTATAGTATAAAAATACGAAAGTTCATTTCGATTTCGAGTTTGGTAAAGATATAATTGTAGTTGGAAGAAAGCTAGGTAGGTAAGTATAAAATGTCTTAAATATGTTCAATTGCATCTTCTGGTAAGTCTGCAAAGTGATCCGCTGAGAGAGTCGAAAGTGCTCGGTTAGCCAAGAGAGAGACCATTTCACCAACTTGATTGGCAATTTGTGGCCTTACTTCATCAAAAATGTCTTTGGCGTTTTCGTTCAAAAAGTTATTGATCACATTTCCTATGAAAAAATCAAACGAATACAAAAACATTATTAGTAATGCAGAGAGCAGAATCACAACACATGCTAAAAAATCAAGTTGATTCTTATATGCATAAGAATCTGCGTATATACTTGTTTGTTATAATTATTATTAGCATCAATCTGGGATGATATTTATGCTTGGGAGATTAATTACAAAGAGGTAACCAACAATATCAGGAATTAGTAGGAGTAAGAGTGAAGTAAAAGCATGGATACCTATTAGTAAAACTTCCACGATGCATGCAACCTTATCTAATCCCTGCATCGAGGAATGAGCGAGCAAATACAAAAGTGCTCATTCATCTGATTTCGCCCACAGGAAAGATTTATCCGAGTATTCATTTATTTGCAAGTTAATCAGTGATACCCTGAAGGGAAGGAATCCTCTATTACTGCGTAATGAAAGGATAATAATTCAAATTCCAGACTCATTCCCTTTTCCATCCCGACTCGATGAGAGTTGAGAATGGAATGTGTGCGTAGAGTAATAAATATTAAAATCTTTCATAAAACTACCTTTCTACATACGTGCTCGAATGCCATTGTCATTGCAATGTGATTAGAATTGAGAATTGCAAAATGTTGCCCCTTGATTTTTCTACTGTAATTTGCAATACCACCTAAATCTGATTATAGGAGGTATTTACATTGACTTATTATGTTTCTACTTCTGGTTTCTTGTAGGAAACGAGTGCATGAGGGCTGATCGTGAGACGCGAAGACTTGAGCTGACTTGACAGAGTATTTTGTTTGAAGTGTTAATGATTGCTACAGTCTGCCTTCTTGTCTGCCTGCCTGCCTACGACGTCGACAGCTAATTCAATACTCGTTGAGGCAAAAGCTGTCTGCCGCCTACAAATTTGTCTGAGGAGCTTTAATCAATTCATGGAGCAGAAACATTTCCACTTAATCTATAACCTGCGTTGTGGACAATGACGACATGTACCTATGTGAAAACAAGAAACGAGCGCCTCCGAGCGTAATCAACCATTTTCGCACTTTACATTTCTAGCTGAGGTTGGTGTGAAATTCTATTCAATATAGCCTGTAGCCCAGTCAAGTCCATAATAAAGAAAAATGTATGAGGATTTGCATCATCATGTTAGTACGCACCTCAAAATTATGTTAACAACTTCTTACCTGCTGGTTAATTATTATTTCCATTCGCAATGCATTCTTGCACCTGACTTTTATTATGATAAATTACGGACGTTGACTCTACGCAAATTACGCAATGCCAGAAATGCAGCTCGAATATTTAAGATACAGCAGTGATGATGGTGACTGGTGTGGTGCTCGTATGTAGCACTCCACCGCTGGTAGCTTTTTAGTCAGACAAACAAACTATAGATAATTATATTCACCTACGGTGCAATGCAATGCAATGCAATGCAATGCAATGACAAGTGTTTCCACGTTGTGGGGTTTAGTAGTGGGTTGGGAAAAAACTACTTTCCTACCATGTATGTACTTGACTCGTGAGTACTTACACATCAACAGCCCACAACCATCAGCTACTGAATTGTTAAATAATGTGAACTAGTGATTAGTGTCAAAATTTGAGGTGATCTATGAGCTGTTGAATACATGTGTGAACATGGATACCTGATGAGATGATGTGATTTGACTGAAATGATTAAAATGGGACGAATGTGTTAACGCGGAAGTGAATTCAAATAATAATAATAATCATAATAATAATAAAGTTAGTGTCTCATAAAAACATAAAGATTACGATAACTGTTACTCAAACTGTTACTGTTACTCTTTCATGATTTTCACGACTATTTCATCTTTGCTTTTCAGTCAGGTAACGACAACAAGTTTCCCATTGACATTTGGAAATGTTCACGAGGGCAGTGTGTAACTTTGATGCGTGATAACTGTAAAAGTATTTATTCTGTACCCAAGAGTGAGTGAGAGAGTGACGTCATGAGACTCGGCGTAATTAGCATGTATAGTGTATGTAATTATTATCATTGCGTATGGAATAAAATAATCAAGATAATAATATTGTAGCTTTGAGAAACTGCATTTCTTCAAATTTTACTACACTACACTCGAGGAAGGAGAAAATCTTGGTGTTACAAACAGCAGCTATTAACTACCTACATACTTACATACAAACGATTAAGCCACTAAACAAGTTGAATGCAACATGTACGTCTAAATATCTATATACCTACCTACCTAAATAAATAAATGCCCAGACAAGGAAAGGAAACCGACTGAATACTGAATAGTACGTAAAAAACCATGCTGGATGTTCACTTACCCAAAAGTGCGTCACCGTTGAATAGATTCGTGAGGTGTAGCTTAATCGTACTGATGTCCAAATCCATGTCGATTTTCTTGACTACGATATTCTTTTGCCCGGTCTTGTGCTGCACGGCACCCAGTTTCCCTTGTCCGGCGGCAGAAATTCCACCTGTGTAATCGAGATGATTTTGTTAGGTAGTCAAGTAATTAAGTGTGCACCACCGATATTAATACCAAGGAACTTTACTCAAGCATCACAAGTCGCAAATAGCTTTGATGACGACGACTCATCAGTTAAGTGTACCTCATTAGTTCGACAAACTTAGAGAACTTTGAAGGAGCCAATTAATTATAATCAAATTACATAGCTGTATAAAGTTAACTAAAAGAGATCTGATTATTGTATTTTGAAAAAGAAACAAGAATGTTAAAAGATGAATGAGCTCTTGATGAAAATGTTATACTGATGAATTAAAGACTCTTAGTTTTCTAAAATAATTTAATTATCTGCCCACGCAAAATGATAATGGAGAAGACAAACTAAGCTAAATGCATGGAGAAAAGTGAAATGTGATAATACTGCAAAGAGGTTATTATACCTACATTTTATTCTGAAAGTTCGAGTCATAGCGAGTACTACTATATAGGGTGTTACCATAATATCAGATAATGACCAGAGACCAGAGAACCAGAGTAATAAGAGAAAGAGAAACATAACAGTGAGCTGAGTAAGACGAGTACCTTCCTGCACTGACGAGTTGCGAGTGACATCATTACCATTACATTACCTTTACCTCGTGGACGTGCTCTATCGAGCACGTGTGTGTTTTGAATACATGTTCTGAACATTTGCGTATGTGTCCCTATAGATGTACGCATATTATCTAACCTACCTTTCCATCAAGTTGAATGACTGTGACCTAAGCATATAACACTTGTACTTATCGGAAGATAATTGTAATTATTTATATGCGAGTAGCGTTTCAATGTTTCTTTGATTATACTTCTGTGCTCGAAATTGAAATTGAAAGGGTTTTTATTTCCCTAGGTTAATGTAAAACCTTGGGGACCTTTGGAGTAAGTGTGTGTGAGTGTGTGAAGAGTCCTGGCGTACATGACTAGTTTTTCCTTTGTCAGAGTTACATACGTTGATATACATACGTAGGTACTCGTGTAACACCTTCAAGGTAGATGATTTCGATGTTGTGAGTTTACCTACCTTCCTACATAGGCACCCCCTATATCCATATCCCTATATATCTATGTAGCAACCGTAAAGAGAACGAGTTTGGGCGAAAGCTCCAGAATGGGACGGCTCATTAAACTAATGGTTCGCAAAGTTTGGATTAAACCAATGAATAAATGATGACGAGAGGAACCGGTGTCAGAGGGAATTGAGTCACTTACCTAAATTGAGCCAGAAACTCCCGCTGCCCCCAATAGGGAAGAAAAACAAATTGCCTGCCAACTGGTAGTTGCCCGTGATTTGCATCTGTGCTATGCCCAAGTCAAAGTCCAAGACACGACGCTTAGTGTCCACACTGCAAGATTACCAAAGGAATATTAAATCACAGTCACACATACACAGCACATCATCTCACTAAACACTACATCAATTAATTAACTAATGAATTAATTAATCAATTATTTATATTTTTTTAATAGGAATAACTATACTAATTAATTATCATCCCGTACTCTAAACATAGATCCATCTTGTAATACTTACGATTAGATAAATGTTGTCATTAGTGCCCAAAATGCCAAAAATATGATGTGAATACAGAACATAATATAATTAATGATACTTGTGCGTTTACATTGCTAGCTAAAATATTATGAGAATTACATCGTGTATCTCTAATGAAGATTCGAAGCCAGAAAGAAAATACACTTGCAGATAGATGCTAAATATAGAATTGTAGGTAACTTATGTTTGAGGATTATTGGGACGATTTCCCTCATAAAGTTTGACATGCAACGTTTTGTTCCCCACTGTTTGTTCAAAATAATGAAGCTGAGCTGATGTTATTTTTTAAGAGAATCCCACGAGAAAAAAATGACACACTTGATATCCTTAAGTTGAACTTAAAGTTTATGAGTATAGCATTGACGTTGGTTGGCTACTTGGTTGTTGTGGAGGTAGGTAGGTAGTAGATAGGTATTGGATCCATGTAAAGTCGAATAAAGGGATTAAAATGATTGTGTTGAAACTTTTGCGTGCGAGAGTTTCCAGTCGAATTAGATTGCAAATAATGTCGCTAACGAGCAGAGAGAAAAAACAATATTGAATGGTTGCTAAAACTTACAAAGCTACAAAAGAAAGAGGAACTAACAACAAAAGTATCCGAATCCAAAACGAAAGTAAAAAGGACTACACTGTCGGGTTCTGTGAGTTCTTTTCACTAGATTCTATATTTGGTCCGCGTTGTCCTAATTAGTCTTTTCTATGATACTAATATGATGGGGGTAGCATGGAAACGAACAAACGCCAAAAAAATCGATTATATAGATGAAATGTTCAAAGTAATATAATATATAATTATATAATGTACGTAATCAGAGAACCCGAAAATAACTCTAGCGTATTATGACTCATGCTCCCATTTTTGTGCTTGTACTTAGATGCACACTCATGAGGATTATTAATTATTGATTTGATGATGATAATAAGTAATTATGTGAACTGTGCTCTAGTATTTATGTTTAATCGTACCAAATTCAAATGATTGTGATTTGTCATGTGAGTGTGTGTGTGTTCTTTAAGTACGTACCTAGGGACATTCGCTGTATGTATGTCTGCATGTATTATCCAATGCCTATAGCTTAATGGTAATGGAATACAAGGAACGAGAAACAAAGGCCAAGGCTCTTATTTATTGAATATATTTTCAAGTTAAGTCAACTACCTGTAATTAATCAATCTCATGTTCGTTACTCTTCCCATCACTATCCCTTATTATTCGTATTTGCAATGCATGTTGCCCAAGTACTTGGAAAATACTTTAGTTTTTTCCACTAATCTACCCAGCTACCCATACCTACATATATATATATACTTATCACTTGTTGCTTCGCTACTTATACTGGAAGACATTTATTGTAGATACTTGTATTGATGGATGAAACGTTAATGTAATGTTGGGTAATTATAGGTTGGTGAAACAAATTAAGCTGATAAGAACAAAGATGATAACTTTTCTGAGAAATAAGAATAAATGGAATCATTCATGTCCCTTTACTGTTCCAGTGGTTAATTCCTGATTATTAATGACTATGTCTAGTGTCTACTGACATGAAAAGAAAATCCTTTGAGTTGTGAACGCTATTGATCGTTTTTGTTATACCTGCACCAACCAGCAGCTTATATATATATATTGTAAGATATGAGACACAACACAACCCATTTTGTCAACATATATATTATTACGTATATAATTATATATCCATATATATTAAACATATATGATATCATAGAATCATAGCTAAAGCGAAGACATAAACATTAACCATGTAACTTGTGGATTGTTATTAATAAAAATAATTTAAAATGGCTAAAAGAGGCAGTCCAAAGTGGAATGTGGTGAAATATTAGTAAATTGCATTTCCTACTTCTCATTCAAATACTCGGGATTTCCTAGCAATTAGCAAGTTATGGAGTCGAGTTCCTTCCTCATACTTTTTGCTTCATAAACTCAACCACTCCATGGCCCATGGTCCATTCCTCATGGAATTATGACAGTAATTTGTAAATGAGTAGTGTACACACAAATCCTAACTCCTACATACAGATTTAATGACTTACAAAAAATCGGATTTGTTGTAGGAAGACAAACCCCGGACATCTACATTTGAGAATGTGGCGATGACTTTCACTGGTCCACTGCCATGTTGGAAAGCAATGTTGGAGATCTTGAGTGGATCCATTGGAGGAACATTGAGCTCTGGGATTCCAATATTAAACTTGGGTCTGAGATCTTCCAAGATTTGTCTCAAGCATACATTTAAGGTGGAGTCGTCTCCGTGAGGACATTTTCGGATGGGACCATCGAATTCCTCTGTTTTATTTGTACTCACAGCTACAGCTATGCTCTCGGCTAAAATTAGAATAAAATACGATACAATTAACAATGATTAAACACGTCCATTAGTTCCTTTTGTTTACACTGCGTCAGACTTTTCACCAAGCCCAGAATATCTGTAGTTGCTCCCACTCTACCCACGTTGGTACACATAATATAGGGAATCATTGGTGGGCTTTCGTTGTACAAATTGCAAACTAAGTGGTAACAACATGTGTAGTCGGTACGTCATCTCCAACCACGCATTCAACTCTAACCATAACTACAAGTCATAAAACCCACATTGCGAATTGAGAATAATGACGCAGTGTACACTGTAAAAACTAGAGGATCTTAAAACAAGAGAAAATGTATCTAAAACGCTAGAAATCTACAAATATTTTTTAATATGATGATTAGGAACAAAGTTGGGATGCAACTCAAGTGCATCAGAAACGCATTAAAAGCGTATCTTAGACTTTTTAAAAAAGGCCAATCTTTTCTTCGTTTACGTTTTTTCAAAGCGTCTATTTTGATTTTGTTACATTTTTTGATATCGTTTATTTTTATGTTTTCACGTTTTTTCAAAATTTCGATTTTGTCTTTTCTCATTACTTGTTTTATTTTTTACGCACAAAAGCACTAAAAACGGATCGCCTACTGCCGGATGCTCTTTAGATGCTCTTTCGGTAAGAATTAGAACACATTATGCTCAATGCGAGTTTATTTTACCTTTTAGATGACCACTTTTTAGAGTGTTGTAAAGTCTTACTAGTTAGTGCACTGTCCTATCCATCAAAATTAATTTTTCCATTCTTAATTGCGTCCATAATTCTCTTCTTTAAAACTTTATTAGCTACGTTTCATTACAGAAATGAATGCTGGTCTATTTTTGCACAAGTCTACTAGCTTTAAGGCGTATACTAGCTTAAAGTGCTACGAGTAAATACAAGCGTCTACAAGCAATATAAGTACAAATGTTCTGTTATATGTGTTTAGGAGCATTTTGTAGAATTCTTTTAACCGAGTTCTGCTGATAATATCAATTTATGTTCATAGTGTATTTTCCTGCACTATAAAATCCGCTATTAGGTTCATATGCCAAGTAGGTACCTGCCTTCATAGTAAAATATCTATTTGACTTTCCTACAATTGAACTTCACCCAGGTTCAAGTTTGAAGTTGGATGTTTTGTGAAATTACTTTCTGGCAACCAGCAGGAATACATCACGAATCGTGTTGAGTGGTAATCAGTATTTTCCAAATTGAAAAGGCATCTTTTCAAGAACGTAGGTATCCATTTAAATCTCTTGCCGCAGTGGATTCCACTTCTTTCAACGTCAACCCCACCAGTCACTATGAGTTATTGCACAGAAATTATGAATGCAAGGCATGATTTCAGCTTTATTTTTACTTCCATCAAAACTCAAAGGAAAGTAAAGCAAGGCAGAAGGCATTTCCTTGAGAGTTGTGATTAAGTGCAAATTGTGACTCTGATGGTGAATTCACTAAACTCTCGAGTCTGACATCATACGATGAAAAAATCTACTCTTCTAGTCTCCTCTGAGGCAGAGAGCTACGGTGTTTGTTAAAAATTGAAATTTAAAGTCCCTTGCTACCTACATGTATAAAGTCACCAGATAGAATACAAGAATATTTTTTTAGGGTTTCCTTTCCTATGCACGTTTGTAATATCATTTAAATATGATGGGACGTAATGTGACTCTAAGTGATGGCAAGGGATCACTGATGCCGTCTAGATATTTTTAGCATTCTAGGCAGTCCCGTTAAATCCACAGTAACAATAACAACAGAGCCGAGGCCGAGTACAGAGCAGAGGATGCAGGGGCAACATTCATCTCTCGCTGAACAATGAGCTGACGTTGAAATGTAGTACACTTGGTAACTTTTTCCATCTTAGGGCAAAAGTAGGGCGATGACTTGAGAAGATACTTTTGTGCACTCTTGATTTTTCTCTGGGACTCGAGAGCACGTCGTTCCTCCACATACATAGCGTGTAGAACATGAGTTTATATGGGTGCGTACACACATGTACTACCTAGTAGGTAGTTTGAGTGGCGTCCGTGTCCCTGCAGAGATCTATGGAGCATAGTATTACAACATACACTGCAATGCAATATGCAATGCAGAACAGTGCAATTCCATGCAATGCAACACCGTCGTGGCAATACGTAAGAGTAAGAGGAGTGAGTTTCCTCATGGAATGCTTATGTGTATATGTAAGAGCATCTGACTGTGTGTAGTGAGAGTGAGAGGACGTAGCTCATAACCCATTCAGTCAACAACCATCTCATCACGTTGATTGTTATGTTATGACGGCTCTCCACCAGGCCAGGCATGAGACTTGTGCAGATTGTGCTGTTGCTGTACACTCACCCCTGTCCTGTACATCGACAGTAGCAGCTGAGCAGATGAGAGACGATGTCCTGCATTCTGAACAATATTCATACCTACGTAGATACTTATATTTATGCATAACAACAACATAATTCGTAATTTATATTCAAATGGATGCTTAAATTTTAGAAAACTGAGATCCTTTTTCGTTTTCATACTCGTAGAATCTCATCCAATGACTTTGCCTCCTCGTTAAGTTTAAATCCATTCCGTCATTACCTGAGTGTCAACCTAATCCCTCCACGCATCAATCTAAAACCGACTATCTAGCGAATTCAATGCGCAATGTAGTTAGTAGGTATATTTACTGTGCTCTGATATAATTATACTACACACCAATCATTAATTTCTAATTCAATCATAATTCCGGTACACGCAGTTACCTACATAAGTTAAATTCTAATCAATCCTCGTCCTGTCCTCACTATTTTGCATTGTCGTCCACATCCACATCCAAATCACATAGAATTACGTGGGCAATAAAGTAGAGACTGTTCGGCGCACGCTTAATTTTAAATTTTGACAACTTTCCAGCCTCCGGTCTTCTGCACTGAATAATTTAGAGATAGTACTAATCGTAAGTGTTCCTTCCCATGTATTATCTGCATTGCATTCTATGTATTTCCCATCACATCCCATCCGAACCAGAAGCACCTTCGAGGTAAGTACATTATCATCATCTTTCACTTTATAATGACCAGCTGATGAGAAAATGTAGGACTACTCATTCATTCCCCATTTAGTTCCATATAATGAATAATGGTTTGTGAATTTTTT
>JAAXYX010004330.1:0-12545 GCA_036851915.1 Ptenothrix huangshanensis
TCTGTGATTGTCATAGGTTCCAACTGTTTCGAAACAAGGCACCTAAAATTCTTCTTTGCGTGACAACTGATCGTGAGTTTGAACAAGGAAGGAGAAAGCATGCGGTAGTATACAAAACAAAGATACAATATGCATACATACATCCTTCCAGTAAATATATTTAAATCAAAATACTAATATTACGGTGACAATTATTTACACAACCCAACACAAAGGAGTGCCATTAGTATGTATGTGTGTATGTATGTATTTATGTATAAATGCTGCGTATGCTCAAGACGAAAAATACAGACATGAGCGAGAAAGTCGGCACAGGAAGGGAGTTTAGAAAAATGAAATGAGACACAACACCAACATTTACCAAAACACTTTTTATTGATACATTTCTAGCTCAAGACGTGTACACAAACTATTGTTCTGAATCACACTTTGTGTATTATTATTATGAATTCATCATAGTACAATAATGATCAATTCATTTTTTTGTGGGTAATTTTTAATGCATAATCAATATTATTTCAATACAGAAAGCATGTTTTCAAGAGTCTACAATCTGCAGTAAATTTATACTGCTCCACTATGAAATTTTAATATTCTTTTTGATGGTGAGGATGTCCATAAAATATTATGTCGTCTTATCATTAATGTAATTTTGTTATTATTAATTCATATAACTGATCATGTACAATGTTTAACTAACTTCATTATCATTCTATCACCAGTCACCATTATTATTAATTTCATTTTATATTTAGTGTTAATTACTATTCTCATGAAGTATTATTATTACTTTACATTTTAAAATTTATTGGCTGATCGATTCTCTATTGATATAATTAATTATCATCATCATAAATGATGACCACTATGTATATAATTATCAACTTCCTCTGTACTCCAATCAATGTAACCATTTGCAGTTTACATTGAGATCAATGTTGCGTCATTTTATTCGTTTCGGTTTCTAGAACATGTTCATGCTCACTTTTATTTTTCCCTTTCTAATCATAACTGTAAGTCTGTTCTCAAATTGTATACTTTAATGCTGTACTATAATACGCACAGTAATACAAAACCAGAATGCTAATAATTACCTATGTGTTATTTCTTTACGCAATCATGGCGGAGGGACAACTGTTACTATCGTCCTACTGTCCTCGCATTATGGAAACTACAACACTTGGTCTAACTAGATTATCTACACTGTTATAGAAGACTCATTCTTGGATGAATAGTAGTTTTTTATTGTTGTCAAAATCAAAATATTATTTTCTAATCATTAGAATTTTATACTTTTGTTCATTTAGCATTCACCGTGATAAAACGTTTCAATTTAGTCATTTAGCTTAGTAAAACTACGTAGATTTCCTAGAAGTATAGAAAGTAATATGTTATGATTAATAATTACTGTAATATTGTGGATTTGCATATCTGTATTGTACGATATCGAAGAACCCGATTCTTTTTGTACTCACTCGAACTCATCTTTGCCTCATATAATAAGTAGTATAATTTCCATTTTGTCATATTTGCGGCACTATAACACTGTATATGTGGAGTAAGTTATTACACAAAAATGAAAAAATTATTTTGTATGAAATATATGTAACCATTAGACTATTTGCTACACGGGAATTTTGCTACAAAATTAACATAGTTTTGAAATAACCTTTCATTGTTGTCCTTTAACGTTGGCAGTTGGACTGTAAAGATCGCCTCTCGATCCTATTATTACTACAATATATTCAATTTTAACCTGCTTTTTTATGTACAATTTAATTTTGGTACTGCACATGCATATTTTTATCCGCTGACTCAAATCCATTTGCTTAGCCATCTATATCCTCAAGAAATGTGTTTATGTTAAAGTAAATTGTGCATAAAAATTACACATCCACTCCTAATCTGTGTTCCAGTTTGAAAATATTAATGATTCTATGCTTGTAAATTTCTGACTACTTTCACTTGATAACCTAATTTTTTCGTGTTGAATATATTTTCATGCATTGCTAATTGCCTTACTTAACGTCGAGCTGCAAGACTATTAATAGTCCGAGAATCGGCGAAGGGATCTGTGTATACCTTCACCATGTGACACGTGCTTAATCAATTCTGATTTTATACTGTGATAAATATAGTGACGGCACACGAAAATCTAAAACCTGGCTACCGTGGAACAATCATGTATAGAAATAATAAAATACAGATTAAAATTTATTTTACGAGTTGTACATGACATATCCTCTTCACCCACTGCCCGTTTCGACATCAAATTTGATAATATGCTTAGTTTTCGTTATATTTGTTAATTCCGTGAATTTATTATGTATTTTCTTATCTTTTATATGGAAAACTCAGAGCCATTTAGACCCGATGACACGAAATGTGTTTAAATGTTGACGTACATGTGCATACGTGAACCCAACTATACATAGTTGAAATTCACACGCAATGTCTTGTGTTGCCGTACCTACCAGTTCTCCAGCATAGCACTATTTTTTTATGTTTATATTATGTGTTCCAGTACTTTTGACTGCGATTTACATATAACTACTTAATTTTTCATAATGATTTTGCACTGATTGACATTTTTATGCTACATATTTGTTGCCTGACCAGTTGTTATTGATATATACTTGTAAGACTAAGACACGATTTGTATTTAATATTTTCGTTATATCTATTTCCTTCGCAATTGTCTATAACTTTAAACTATATTCTGTTATACCTTTCTGATTTTATTCGAATAGTCGATTGACATCGAGATTGCATTTTAAAACGATTTAATACTATTATTTTATGGCTTGCTATGGTTTGTGAGGTGTCACCTCTCCTTCCTCGTATTGATTACGTCGAAATATATATTTATAAGAACTTATGAATAACAATAGTTTTATTATTATTCTTTAATACATATTATGTTACTACCATACTGAGTCGTAGATAGAATTCATCCAGTCTGAATTCTGGCGTCGTGAGGTATATGGTGTACCCGATATTGCGTTCGCATTCTATTTAAATTTACTATCGTATACTCCTCTTACAGCAAAATTCGCAGTACGGAGTTTGTACAAGACAGTAGATGTTTTTTTTTTGTTTCTTCTAGAGTTCAAAAATAGTTTTCCATCAAACCTATGGGAAATTGAGTTACTTGAATATGAGTACTTTTTAAAGTCTATGTATGTGTAATTATTACTCTAATACTCAGGGCTACTGATACAGCAAACGTTACAATTAACTCACTAAGACTACTGCCTATTCGTTTCAAAAAAGGTTTTCTCCTATTTTCACTCGCCATTCATTCGTTCTTTAAATTCATTCCTGAACTGCTTTCCTGAATTTGCAAATTCGTATTTCATTTACATATAACTCCTACTTCATTGTACACTATTTCTATATTTTCTTCCCTTCGAATTATTGCGCATATTAACTTTAGAGCTAACTTCCTCATCTTTATGTTTCTTCCTCCTCTATATCTATGACCAGACGCCCATATTTATTATTAAAAAACTACCTTACCTAACATACCTAAATTATTGTTTAAACTATATGTTCATGGAAATAGCGAAACAGAAAAAATTATACTTTTCAACATGTAAAAACATCCATCGTGTGTCGATTTTCACCTTTTATCCTTACATTTAATATTTCAACGTACCTGAGTATTTATGTTATTTTTAACAAATGTTCTACATCAAACTAACAGTAAGTATACAAACCATAGATACTCCGTGACGCAACGTTGTCTTGAATACTCTAAACGACTATAGTTTCATAATTACTTATTATTACATCTGTCCACACTTTATGCAAAACTGCCAACTTAATATCCGAATTTACATGGGGATAAAAACTATAATTTACCACGAATTTCCACACAGCATGTTGTTAAGTACTAACATCATCGATATGGTAATTCAATCGACAGTTCCAACACTGGTGTAACATACACACCTTACCACATTGTTGAATGTGCATACTTTATAACTATAATAATATGTATTGGTATACATGTAGCTTGATAATGCATCTTCAATCCCTGAATTTTTTTCAGCATTCAGCTTTAACCGTCTCTGCTTTTAAGTAACTTAACTTAAGAATGATTAATATAATAATTCACAATACGTACATGATAACATATGCATATTCTCTGTATCATAAATTCCTACTGACTAGTTTCTTATTCGTATTACCTGCATTTCCAAATACCTGTATTTTGTTGCCATCTGGAATAGACTTTTCACTTAAATTCTATAAGGGCACACTATTGCTCTCTGGTAAAAATCAAAAACGATATGATTTACATGTAATTTGTATTCACGAAAATTATTAAGTTTCTACTAAATTTATAATAGATAATTTCTAGATGTATAAATATACCAATTTTTAATCTCCATGTTGTCATCAATCGATATTTTATCATTCTAAAAAGATAATTTCACAACAAACGGAAGATGTGAAGTAATTGCATAATGATACGTAAATTAATAAGCACAACGTAGATAATAGTGGATGTCCTTTCTAAAAAGGTGGGCAAAATAGTATAAATATATACTACTCAAAATAATAAACTTGCCTGCAACCGCTTGCACCGCTATTCATATCAATAACAACCAAATAACTTATAACTTACCTAAAAATAAAGTTTCTATTTTGCAATATAAAAATAAACCGTTCTGTACAATCGATTGTAATGGAATAAAAAGAGATGTAACCTTGGAATAAACGTAGTGCATATCTCAATATGTAGCGTTTTTTGTTTCAGTAGGGATTTGTATTCTTATGCGTTTGAACACACGAAATTATTAGAATTGACAAAAGACATTTAACTTATGACAGTATCCATTACTTGATTTCTATGGCTGAAACCACTGATACATGGTAATACGCATTCGTTACAGGCAGTAATGACTAGATACGCTTAAATAAAAATACGGCATAAAAAATTAAATCACCAAAAGGGTCACAAAAGTGTGAAAAAATCACAGTTAAATTATTAAAATCGTTTAGTGGCGCATTTTGTGTCTTTTGCGGGTAACCGAAACTGCCATTTCATCTTGGGCTTTTCTCATGATTAAAAGCTAAAGCGTTGATTTGATTTAATTAATTATAGGTACATATGATTACATGTTTACTATAAAGCGAGATGAAATAATGATAATCGAAACTTAAACATAACAGAAAACTTGACGACAACATCCAGCTAACATGTTTGAGTAAACTATGCTAATACTAAGCTTTGGTAATATAACGATTTTATGATTTACGTTACAATAGATCGTACAAACCCTGAGTTACGATGAGGTATATAATTATAAATTTCAATCGCAGGCGAATTATCCTTGCAAAGACGCTAGATACATATACTATATTATATTTTGTTTGCAAGTACAGGTATATATGTACAAACACCGGTCAACTACATGCTATTCCGATGCAGTCATGAGAAGACGGTTTTAGAGATCTCGTTTTGTATTAATACGTTACAGATGTTAACGTATGATTCAATCTACTATCATTAATTTCTCTGTTCGTCAGGGACAATTTTAAAATGTCAGCAGACAAATTATAGCATCAAGTTATACCGTTTTCGGTATGGGTAGCCTTAAAAAGAGAAGATCATGTTTCCCGGATTAAAACCTGGAAACGATATGAGTAATCCAAGGAGAACGTAAATATAGGTAATGATAATAATGTCAGTAGATGAAACTATGCAGAATATAATTATAACATTAATTATTTAAACGATTCATCCTTACATAATGTTAAAGGGTTGAACTTTTTGTCTTGACTTTTGGCGTACACTGGAATTGTTTTCATGTTTTCAAAAATCTAATACTAGACTTAAAGTTTAAGCCACCCTGGTTTTCTTTCTAACCATTGAATCACGTTATACACGATATACGAGAATAATCGATTGGTTTTTACTACCTGAATCGACCAACTATAGAAGGCAAACGCCTTTCAATAAGATTTATACTGATGGAGCTGATAAGTCAGATTTAGGCACTAACTATAATCTCTAGTTCACAAAACGTTCTTTTTTACCTTGTATATATAAATAATAATTATTGATGTGTAACGAAGAGGAATTTCCAACGGACTTGTGGCTACAAAAATGATTGCTCTCTTTGCATTGGTTTTATTCGGTATGCTGTTTCCTAATACTTCTAATTCGAAAATGGATTGGACTTAAAACCAAAAACATACTTTAAACCAAATAGAATTTGGGAAATAACCCTTCCATTAAGGGTCTTCCTCACCGGATTCATCACCAACTTCGGAAGAATGCCCCTGGCTTTTATCACCGCCACTTCGTCTGTGATGACCTTCATTGCGCTGAGCATAGTGTAGGGAGCCCCCTAGAGCGATAGAGTTTTCAGCGATAAACTGAAGATAAGTATCCAAAATTGCTGATCCAGTCGTTCCTGGATCTATTTTTGGTGCTCCTGGAATTGTTCCTGATCTCCCTGATTTTGGGCTGCCTGGTTTATTATCTGATGACATAATCGGTGTAACTTCCAATCCAGACCGTCTTATTGAAGTTGGAGAAGCACTAAACCAATAAAGTACATTCAGTAACAAAATAGAAGCATTATGTACTTCACATAAATATAAACGATGTAATATTGAATTACTGAATCAATTAATTCTATGCTCAAAGAAAGCCGGTGTCATTAAAAGAATAAGACAGAATTTGAATAAAGAGCCACTTAAACTGCCAATTACCCAGTAGCAATGTCTGGTGATGGAAATTTGATTCCAGCTTTAGCTAGAAGGCGAGCTGCTAACTGTGGGTCAAAGGGAGCTGGCATCGGTAAGACTGGAAGATCTTTTGTAGAAATACCACGGTGTTGACGACTCATATGAGAATGAAGTGAATTTCGCGATTTGGCGACTGTACCACAGAGTACGCATCTGTATCCTGGACAAATGGTATGCTTATCCTCGAGATGCGTACGAAGTGTGTGAGCTGATCTGTAAATTTTGCCACACTTCGGACACGGTCTCGGATCCGTTGCTCGCACCCGAAGCATATCAAGGCTTCGTCGTGAAACTGCTATATATGTATATAAGCAAGACAGAATAAAAAGACTAATCGTAAGTATCCTTCACGGAATTCATTTCCAACTTTGCATAAATAATGGGAGTCATTCTTTCTATAATTTAATGAATGGACATTATTACCATCTAGAGATGAGCCATTATTTTGCATACTTGACGGTCCTGGAAGAAATCCTGGAAGACCTATAATAGTTAAATTAATTATTAATAAATTAAGGTTTTATTACAATTTATTCATACCAAGTTAAAGTACTTTTATACAAAAGTTATTAGTTAAGAGTTTATAACATTTATTGACAATATTTCCAAATATGTACCTTGAAAGCCAAGTAGAGCAGCTGCTGCTGGAAATCTCATTGCTTCGGTCAATGCGTGAGCTGAAAGTTCTTCACAAGATTCTATTCCATCCATCGCTTTGTCATCATATTTCATGTCGGCCTCATCTGGTGAACTGTCTTCGTCAATCACCATTGCTATTATTTCAANACAATATTTCCAAATATGTACCTTGAAAGCCAAGTAGAGCAGCTGCTGCTGGAAATCTCATTGCTTCGGTCAATGCGTGAGCTGAAAGTTCTTCACAAGATTCTATTCCATCCATCGCTTTGTCATCATATTTCATGTCGGCCTCATCTGGTGAACTGTCTTCGTCAATCACCATTGCTATTATTTCAAATATACAGCATTACACGTATAATTAGATCGGTTCATTTCTCTCGAGTTGCAGCACAACTTATTTTCTGACGAATGGCACAAAAGATCTACTTTGACGATTGACGTTTTTATGGGAAAATTTTGGTTTTGACAGTATCTACAGTAGGTATGCATCACATGTACGAAATTGAATGATTGAATTTCACACCTACCAATAAAGTTAAGACGTGTTTTAGAAACAATAAAATAATAATAATAACAATGAGACTTTTACTCAGAGCAAGCGTAAAACTGGCTCCATTAGATATTTAAACATCTAAGAAAAGAGTGACAAGTCCCACAAGATGACAGTAATATTAATATTGATGGAATATAAACACAAACGTGCTTTAAATTCAAAACTCGCGGGAACAAACTTAGAGGTCAACGGAAAGCAGGAACAACTGGAGTAGAACAATTATCTCTTACCACTTGGATGGTTGGAGTCGTGTTT
Source organism: Ptenothrix huangshanensis (assembly GCA_036851915.1). NCBI lineage: Eukaryota > Metazoa > Arthropoda > Collembola > Symphypleona > Dicyrtomidae > Ptenothrix > Ptenothrix huangshanensis. Next base: position 8,213 of record JAAXYX010004330.1, read on the forward strand.
GATGGAATTTTCTTCACGTTCTCGTTCGAAATTCTGACGCCCTTGTTCGAGTGCCTGGATAAGAATGCTACTACTATTTGTCAATTTCTTCTCATTTTCATTGCCTTCGTTATGGTTTTTTAGCCCTTCGTTTGCCGTGGCTTCCTTGTCTTCGGGAACAGGAGCATCTGGCCCAGTTTCGGAATGTGTCTCGTGAGAATGATTATTGAAATGATTGTGATTTTCTTGACAACTGTCTACGACGGACTCATCTACAGTTAGCCGTTTCGAAGTTGAGTCACATGATGGGTCATCGGATAAATTCTCAAGCCTCACTTCTGGAATATGTAGAGGAGGTGGAGTAGCGGAAGGAGCAGGAGATCTTGGTGGTGATATATGTGGAACGTCCGTCAGACCTTTAACTTGAAGTGTTTGTGCAGTTCTAAGAAATTCTGTGAGGTCATCCTGGCAAATTTGAACCTCACCATGGTACATGAAATTAAGAAGTGACTCCATATCCTGGTAACGAACATCTTTCAGAATCACAATAGGGTGCTGGCACGGGTTATCCTATAAAAAATTCATAAACTCAGTAAGAGTTGAGCTGAATAGTAATGGTCACATTTACTCGATTCGTTGACACGTATATACGAAATATCAGTATAGGAGATATATCTGTAGTGGATTTTTAAGATGTTCCTTAAGGAACCTACTTATGTACGTGTATAGCTACATAGGAAAGCTGGATAGAGCGGTAGACGTTTGAATAAAGTAAAAATACAGGAATGAAAAGAGAAATAGTGAAGTAGTGGTAAAGAGTTAAGAGGTTAAGAGATCGTACCTTGAGTAATTTTCGGAAGAAGGGACTAGCTGCTGAAAGAATGACTTGATGAGCTTTGAGAGACTTGCCATCACAGGCGATGGTCACATCGACAAAGTCTTCATTCTCTTTCAAAGTCTTGAAGGTAGAAATGATGTTGGCATAAAAATCATTCCAACGTAAACTGTACCTCTGATCGTCACCCATTGCTCTGTAGAGATCCCGCACTTTCTTACTCCTTCGTACTCTTTTTCTTCCTTCCCAACCGTCTTCTTCTCTTCCACTACTGCAGCCACTCTTCCTCCTTTCTTCCGTGCTTTCTCCTATTGTGAAGCGTGTGTATGTACGGGTGTCCTCCACGAAGAAATGTGCACTGGGCTTTCTTGACTTACTTTTCAAGAACAACGTGTGTCTGTGTCATGTGTAACTTGAGACCGTGTGAGAGAAGACGTAAGATGTGTGTGTGAGTGTGTGTATGTGTGTGATATGGGTGGCTGATGTGTGTGACTAGATTATGAGCGATGTAGCAAAGGGTTTCTGGAGATGTTGTTTTGTCACCTGACGGAAATGCACCTGAGTTTTCTGGATTGCCTTGTATTGCTGCTTTTATCGCATTAACTTTGAAAGTGATGCGAATGATTGCCACTTGTCACAAATGAAAAAGAAGAGAGGTGTAGAAGCACATGTTAGAGAAAAACATTTTCATGGAGGAATGATAGCACAGTGATAGAACGAAATGTAATAAATTAAAAGGTCTTTATGTTTTATGAGTGTGACGCCATGAAGTAAAATTGAAGTCAAAGTAAAGCAGGGGATATCAGAAATTACTTCAGGGGTCGGCCCCAGCTAGACAGAGAGAGAGAAAGAGAGAGAGAGAAACGGAGAACACAGCAGACAGCAGAAAGAGAGAAAACAGGGAGAAGGGACTTGGTGATAAACATTACCCGTAACTGTGCATTATCTGAAATGCGTGTTTTTGTCCGGGAATACCCGGGTAATTTCTCGCCCGAGCCTCCCACCAGCCTCCCAGCTCATTAATCACCTACTCTTACCTCCCCCAAATAATCAATAATACTTTCAGTTCATTTATGCACCTCGCAATGAGATGTAACCCACCGTACTCACGATAGTCACGATCACCGAGTATGCCCAAATAGCATTTTGCCCAAGTACGCATATGAACTTAGCAGTCAGGCGTCAGTCCCTTCCCTATCACCTATCTTTTTTCTTCTGTCTCTCTCTCCTTTCATGCTTCCCTTTCCTTCTTGCCTTTGTATCGATTCACCAATTTACGCTATCCTCAAATAGTCTCTCAATGATCACATCACATCACAACTCAATTGACATTATGAGATATGTCATTTCCCAACACTTCTATATGGCAGCATCCCTGAGACATGAAGCCCATGTCGCATCTTTCCACCGTGTCGGTCCGTCTCGGAACGGAATCTCAAAAGTTAGAGAAAACCTCTCACCTAAAAATAAAATCGGGTCCTGGTCCTGCCACTACTTCAGTAGTCGTTACACTTAATCTTCTTTCTATTTTTTGTCTATCTCCTGTCTAGTCCCCTTGGCCTTACTTTAACTTGAGCCTTACCACCAACCTAATGTCATGCATGTGGGTAAAGTCTGGATCTGGCTATTCTTCACATCACCAAATATTACCTTTTCTATGCATACTTTCATGCTTTGCATATCTGTCATGTGTACACTGCATACCTCTGAACGCCTGGTATGTGTGCCTCTGGGTTCCCGCATGAGTTCAATGAAAAAAACAGCCTATCAAACTCTAAAAGTAGTTTAAAATCCGATCTTTGCAATCCTGAATGCCTCTCAATGGTAGCATTAGCTTCCCATCGTATATCATTGCGTATTATTATGGCATGGTTTGTAGTTTGTGGGGAGAGGATCGAATGAAGGTACCTATATGCGCTGGTGATGTTTAGGGCACCTCTCTGTGTCTGGTTTCTGTGCGTATGTACGGACTATTGTGGACTATGCATGTATAACCCTCCGTTCATGCACCGAGAATTCAAAGGGTTTGATGGATTGGAATCAAATGCCCAGCATACCGACCTACCTAGTTCCTCACTTAGATTACCTTGACACATGTGTTTAACCACTTCACGGAAAGCAAATCCTATTTTTAAAAATCGTCTGCATACTCCGAGATACAGAGCTGGAACGAAAACTTAAAAGGGAATCACAAGATAATACGGACTGAGTCGCTCATGCCAGAACCTTATGCATGCATACGGCCAAGCTATCCCATTCTGGGTTCATGTTTCTTCTCCAGTCCAATGGATTTCTTCCCGCTTCTAAGGATGAAGTAGATACTAAAAAAGGTTTATGTACTTTAATCAGATTACAAAGTTGAGACTCTCAAGTATGAGATGACTAGCTATAATAGTATGCATGACTGCATTATACGGTTTTGATGGTACTTATACCAAACGGTCTGTTAGTACATAGACGCTCTGGTGTTGTGGATGCTGCCTGTAAAAATCTCTATTTTACTTGCCTATACTGCCACCAAAACTAAGCATCTTATCCTTCATACATGCTCTAACATTATGTACAACATATATTTGTAGGTACATACATAAGTACCATATTCTGATTGCAGTGATTCCTTTGTACCTACTTTCATGTGTATCTGGGTATTTATGCACACCCGGATCAAACATGCAATATTCCGAGGGCTACCGCTACTGCCCAGTAAAGGGTTTTACCAAGGAGTATTTCGAAAACCCTTCGAGCCAACAACCAACGACACGCTACCACCGCCTATGTATTTATGTAAGCGAAGCGGAGTCATACTCGTTGGTCTTGAAGAGCGGTTCATCAAAACCTTTTACATCTTGACTCGGTCAAAGAGATACACAGAGTCAAACTGGAGAGTAAATATAAGGTAACGCAGGCAAAGTGACAGTGAAATTGACGGTCCTTTTATTTTCTATGCAAACTTTTCTTTATTTCAAATATTTTCTCTGGAAATGTTGGCAACTTCATCAAAGTTATGAGGCTATTACCACTGGAGCTGCTATACTTTTCCATGGATGGAGGGACACCATTATTTTAAGGTTTCATAATTAGACATTTGTAGACGTCAGTGGCAATCGTAAGCAGAGAGATGGAAAGTAATAAAACTACAGTTACCTGTACCAATGGTAAAGTCAAGTTTGAATTGTTTTAATCTCACTTGATTTACGTTACTATCGCTTCACGTCTACAAATTATTTTTGATTTCTAGATCGTGTGCGAATCATAGTAGAATAACATTTATTTTATATTCACTATTCACTGGTATCATTTTAAATTCTTTATTCCCTTGAAATATAAAATGCTGCTGGTCGTAATAAACACTGTTTCAGCTTTACCAGCATCAGGTATGAAATGTCTTTAGTCAAGAAGATTAAATTTAATATGCGTGCGAAATTTATGGATTTTTTTCACGCGACACTAAATGAAATAATGTCCTAGCGGCAGGCGTTGTTGTAATGTTAGTTGTAAATATCTACATACATTTTCATC
>JAAXYX010004331.1:0-12542 GCA_036851915.1 Ptenothrix huangshanensis
GCAATTGGAGGGATAGAACAATATTTGAAGCCTTTTTTGACTCAAAAAACGCATTAGGTACTACCAAAAATGCATTTTCAAAAAGCATAAAAAGCATTTTGAGCTCAAAAAAAGCATAATTTTAGCATAATGTTAGCATTTTCGGACAACAAAAAAGCATTTTTAGCATTTTGAAAAGCCTGAAAAAGCATTTTTCTGGTCGCCTTAGTCATGAATTATAAAACAATTATTAGATTCCATTAATAATTTATTTGAATTAAATTCGTTTTAGGTTGATGCATCGCAAGGTTAACGAAACAACAGCGCGACATTTCAAAATATGTCGTTATTCCACATTTGCAATTTGCACCACTATTCCATTATCTCGCTCAAGTGGAATAAACAATTCCACATTTTATAACACATTTTGAATATATTGCAGATTTGATTTCATTCCTTATTTCTATGTTTACACATATTATCAATAAGGAATTGAAAAAGCCGAATAGTGACTATATTTCACATTTTACTGCACTTTTCGGTGTATGTGAACTACCTAGCTCAATTGGGCTTCCAGTAGTTAGTTTATTTCAATTTCATCGCTTGCCTACTGCAATCTGCAATTTTTCGGATGATTCTTGCCCATCTAGGTACTTCCCGCATATTTGCGAATGCTGGAGGCGTCTAAATCTATAACTGGTTTTATTTATCAAATCATCGAGACCTCCAGGATTAAAGGGTGCCAAAAGATATATATTTATCATCAATCCAACCAAGCTATGCAAACACATATACTAAATGTGTATAGATACCCGTGACTTATCGTTAGAAGCCTTAAGAATGACCAAAACATTGACGTGAAGAACGTGTAAACATATGTAAATAACATTATGTATATACATGTGCTATAAAAAGGTTGACAAAGCTCGTCCTCCATGCAGTGGCTCCGATGCACCGCTAAATATCTCAACAAGGAGCGTATGTATTATCCTATGCAATCCACAAATAATGGCTGAATTTACGTTGAACATTTCTGGTGAATTTAGCTTATCTGGATGAGGATTGTGCTGTACAGTGATGTGTGGAGACTGGAGCCAGTTGTTTCGGCAGTTTCTCAGAAACGCCGTTTAAATGATGAGTTGCTATTCCTGATTCTGAATCAAAGCTGAGACTGAGTCGATATCGGGACATACCTACCTAAGTATGCAGGTAGTGCCAGTGCCTAATTTTGGCCGGTTCCCTAACTGTGGCCACCCCCATGATTTTAAAGAAGAGAATTTTAAAAAAATCGAAGTACTAATTCAGCAGATACATAGTTCATTGCTTATTCTACTAAAAATACACTCTATTTTTTGTCAAGTTTCCTGCTTTAAAATTAAGGGGGTGGCCACAATTAGGGGACCGACCACAATTAGGCGCTCTGATACTGCATAAGTTGGTACTTTAAGATTGAAGACATGGGTGTAAATTGGAGTGACGAGGTATACGTACTTGAGTACTATGATGGAAACGTAGTTCATTTGTTCGCCATAAGATCCCTTGACTCGTTCTCCTCTGAGAGTTGGCTTGACTGTTACCATAATATTAAAGAGTAAATTATTTCATGTGCGGTAGTCATATATTTAACGTGGATACTTGTTCGTGTCATAAATGAGTGTGTCTATTTATTTTGACTAAGAGGTGGAAAATATCGGAACCTTTTCAAACTCAACTTTGCTAAATGAATCAATTGTAACTGGATGAAATCCAGATAAGTTAAACAACTAAGCATGTCGTGGTGCAAAGTAGGGCGTTACTTGGCCTTATTGCACTTATGGCCTAATTTCATATTCAACAAACTCACAAAAGATGTAATACAATATTCCAAACGTACAGAAGAAAAAGAAATTTTTTCCATGCTGTTGAGTACGTGGCTCAAGCCGAAGCCAAATGCAAATCCAAATCCAACCACCGCCATCGTTTGCTGTTATATCAGGTATTTCCTAGCCGTAGTTGTTTGATTTTAAAGCAGCATCTTGAACTCAAATTGTTTATCTCTCAAACAGTTGAGCAACGATGCCAAGCGATATGCTGTGTTTGTTTTCTGCTGTTCTTATTTTCAGCTTAGATCGGCACATAAGAAACTTCTAAAAAAAGTGATCACTTAAGTGCATTATATTAAAACACAGCAGTCTAATTGTATGCAACTACGAAAGAGGATTTCATTGCGTTCGGCAGGAATTCTGCAGAATGCACATGGTATCGATCTTGTCGAAGTAAATGCACTCTACAGCTGGGTACAAGTGAAAGAAGGTAGTGAGTGGTATTTGTCGTGTTATAACTTTATGATTAAAGTTTGTCCAGGTAATCATATAAATAAAGCAGGTGCAGTTTGACTATTTCCTATGCTGCATATTTCCTCGATTGTTCCAACAATTATGTTCGTAAGTTGCCCTTTTCCTTTTTAGTCTAAATATAAACCATTGAAAAAAGTAAAGATTTAAACATCTTTCCCAAAATAATGTTTGCTTTAGAGAACAAATGCGGAAGAATACAATAGGTAGGACTCTAGGCTATTAATACCTGCACATTGACATCATGGTAATGATGGGAAGAGGAGAGCACCAAGGAAGTATACGCAGGAAAATCTCTCATTGTACGGTACGGATGCACATGAGTCATTAGACGGTTGTATGCCTTGCTTAGTCAGGGTAGAAAAGTATGGGTTGGTATATTGGACGCATTTGAGCTTGAAACGAGTCAAAAGTGGTATCGTACGTAAATATCACATCGGACGTCAAAAATCCGGCATTAAAATTCTGAATAGATGAGCCTCCCCTAATTGGGAGCAACGAAAAATCTTTAGTCAGGCAGCTGGGCCGTAACAATTCAATTTGTCCAAAGGTGTGTTTCTCCGTGTGTGCTCATGAATGAATGTGGAAGGTGAAGAAACTGACGTAAATCCAAAGAACATTCTCTACCCTAGCTCACAACTTGCTCGTCAGTGTTGGAACCTCGGACGGAAGCATGGAGCTACATATCGTCTACATCTATACGAATAAATGCAAACAAGTACGCACCTTCGGTATCCACGTAAATGAGCCTCTAAGAAAGAAATCGTAATCGTGAGCACTTGCCCCAGTAAGTACTTTATCGAAATGCGTGAAGAAAGAGAGAGAGAGAGTCTTCCATATATTAAGTAAACTTGGTATTCATACTCGAACGACGAATGTATTGGAGTGGCACAGATTTAAGAAGCAGAGGTTTAGGAAGTTAAAAAAAAATTGGGAAGGAGAGAAAAACTTGCGGAAAGTGTCAGGTATCAAAAGGTGTATGTGCAATAAAGTCAGAGACCTCCAGGACGAAAACTTAATCATGGAGCTTAACAAGAGTAATGGACCATTTGTCAGGAGACGGCTTGGAGAATAAAAGGATAGATGGTCAAATACTAAGGTTAAGATAATCACCATGAGAAAGCAAGACGTGAAATAAGAGTCTTGCTGATTACTTAACTCCACACACCATCAGCCCCCCACACTGAGAACAGCGTCTGCTACAACACTCGACACTGCCTTACCTGAACACGGAACACACAGCTAAATACGCATGTGTAAAGTAGCTCACGTTTTTAGTTTACAAACCAATAGTCAAACTGAAACTATTCCGTTTGTTTTGATTTACTTTTCACATACTTCGTACTCTGTCAACCGACATCTATATAACTGATTTACCGATACTATTTAATTCATTCTGCCTGACTGCATCCATGGTCCTTGGCTTCCGGGGTACACCGGAGCTCCTCCAACAAGAAATCATTCGTGTTAAATTATACCTATGGAAGGATTTGCCAACAGGTAGATGCACGAGGGAGATGTTAACAAATTCCATTGTAGTGACCAGATCCTCTGCCAAGGAGAATCAATTCACACATGTAACGTTTTAATAATGAATGACATGTTCATTATATCCTCTATCCCACGGACAGTTTGTTACTTGCTAGTGTGGACTTGGATTGAGGATGACAAGGAAGCAACGAGGTAAGGAAGGACACAGTTGGATCTGTGGAAATTGGGAACCTACACTGAAAATAAGTGAGCAGTGACTGGGCCTGTTTCTTTCTTGAGTAAAATCAAATGAGAAAGAACAGGATGGGAGCAGCAGAGATAATCTGAAGAAAACAGGAAAGGAGAAAAAAGCTTTGCTTGTCATTGTGTTTTTCATAAGTTTCTCGAATTAAGCAAGAAAAGTAAGTATAAGGTATTTTGTGTAAAACATAAGACGGTGGACGAGTAAAGATCCACGATCCAACGAGGTAGGTGGGTTGCTGGATTACTGGCAACATATTCCCATCCCTCATGTCCAAGCAACGCGAACAAAAACGAACCGACAACGACAGCACATCACCTATATTCACGTTCTTAATGTTATTATTGTTATAGTTACTTCTAATGTTATTTATCTGGAAAGACAAATTAGTGCGTGACTCTCAGCCCAGCAGCATCGTAACATTGTACAGAGCTTGGAAATGCCGAAGCTTGTGTCAAGTATGCCCCGGACGGATACTGAAAGAGGATCCAATGCTGAGGACCACCAATAATACGGATGCCAATAGGAAACCAATTGGACCACCTGTCTGTCCATTATTATGGTACGTTAGGGCATTAAATGTGTGCCTGCCTACCAGCCAGCCTGCCTTCTTAATATTTTGACTCGTGGGATGCTCTCTCTCCTGCCCCTCTCTCTCACTCGCGATCAGCAGCTTGCCCAGCGTACATACTGCTTAGGTACTCCTGTTTTATCGTTGACGGCTGTAGTGCTTACTGAATGTGTTCAACACTAAAATTCCAATCGTGAGCATAACTGCCTTTACCACGTTTCTTAATTCCGCTGCTTTCCAACTGAGCTCTGAGAATGAGTGGAACATACGTAGTCTGACTGTGTGCAGTAATGCAGGCATCTAGCAATAAATATAAAAGTAGTAAATATGCTCATTACTGGCAGCAAAATGAAGAGAATGATGCAGATAGTAGGGTGAATTGGTTGGATAAATGCATGGACGTATGATTGAATGGATGTGTCTGAAGTCTGAATGTGGGTATGCAGGAGCGAAGGTGGAGATGTACGAATGTATGGATGCATGTATGCAATGAGGATTATTAGGAACCACCTTGTTGGTTCGAGTACGACTGCTGTGTGAGTCCTCCTACCGCTGTAGTTGTTGCTATTGGTGTCCAGGTGTGTCCAGGGATGGAGGATTAGTGGCGTGCATAATGAGACAATGGTTAATGTCAGCCAAATCACGTTTAAACATATTATAAAGCTTTGAGCCATGGTTGTTGGGTTGTCGTTGTGTCAGTGCATTGAGTATAATCATATCAACATAGCCTGAGCAGACTGACTTTTGAGCACAGCAACGCTGCTGCACATCCCACACAAACGTTAGTGTGCGGACTGAAAGCAAACGTAAATTATGCACGCACATTCTTGAACTGGTTGAGCTTTTTTCAAGTTCAGTTGGATTCGGATTGGACTACTGGTCTATTGGTGGACGGATTGGACGGGAATGTGAAGGAAGCCGGCCGGAAAACCGAGACCAGAGGAAAGTCAAAGGCATTTTTCCGCTCCTTTTCCTTTCCGACTACTCACTCGCTCATTCACTCAGTCAGTCAGTCACTCATTGATAATCCTCCTCCTGCTGCTGCTTAAACTTTCCATCTGTATCCCTTTAAATATTTATTATTTCATTATGTACAAGTTTTGGGTTCGCAGCTCAATACCTCCGATTCAGTGGATGACAAGCCAGCGATAGGTTCTGGGTTCTACCTAGAATGCGATACCACGTTCTCCGTATTGCCCGACCGAGTACTCTGAATTACGCTTAAACAAGCTACCTTCTCTTCCCTTCCTACTCCGTGATCATCGTCGATCGGCTCTTCTCTCCTCTCTGCCCTTCACATTGCAGCGTATGTAGGTACTTACCCGCGGTCCCCTATCTCTGTGCTGGCATCTGACCATGCATTTTCATCTGTTGTAATCACCGTCAGACTCCATTTGCGCGGTCGAAGGAAATAGCATCGCTGATTAATCCGCTCGTCTCTCCAGGTTATTTCCACTGCACTTTCCAACACAGCACCACCTCACCGCGACTACCGTCAGGGGCGTAGCTGGAACTTAATTTCGGGGGGTGCTTGATAATGCAAAAGCTAGATTTTTCGAAATTCTTCAAATTTTTTGCCTATTATATCTAGTGTAAAGCTGAAAATTTCGGGGGGTGCTTGAGCACCCGAGCACCCCCCTCAGCTACGCCCTTGACTACCGTCATAACGCACATCCACATTCATAAATATAAATATAATATGGTCACTCTAATCTCCCTCGTTTGCCGTCCCAAGTTGAGCTCATTTTATCCTGCCTTCCCAACCTCTCCCAACTGCAAAAATCCACGAATAATTAGATACAACATTTTCTTCTTCCCGCCGTAATTTCTCAATTTAGCTTTTCTACATTTGAAGAGTTTTTTGGCAAAAGGGAGCTAAGTCCATTTTTAGGCAAAATGAAATTATTCGTGACAACGAACCGTCTAAGGCAGATGCAGCTTTAGACAAAATATTAACGGTCAAAGCTCACTGTAACTTTTTTCAATTTGCATTAAAAAGAATTAAGACTTTCGACAGCTTTTTGGCTTTCCTATATAACTACCCCTGTTGGACTTAGGCTCCTTTTCTCAAGAAGCTCTTCATTTCTCATGAGTGGCTCTAGTTTCAGCAAGATCACAACCACAACTACCTGCAAATCCACATACTAGCCAGTTACCGTCATATAATTTGAAGGTGGGTCCAAGGTGCTTAGCGAGAACATTGAGAAATGGCCAGCAATAATCCTTTACCCGTAATTACGACCATGCCGTTTAAGTTTAAGTACTCCTCTAACTCCACGTCACACTACGACAGAGGGTGGCCATCGTGAAGAGGACTGACAGGCGGATTAGCTTTATTTATTCGTACATAAGCAAAGTCCTTCATCAATGTAATGCGCATTCAAATGTTGCAGTTTGAAGCCAAACACAGTTGATATTTGCCTACATAATTTGGATATAAAATTCCACTATGCCCTCCCCAAACAATTACAAAGGTCATACCTGTACCAACCCATGGGTACCGCGATCCGTGCCTTTTCTACTCACAAATCCAAGTTTATCTTTTTGTTGGCTTACAGAACGAGTCCAGAATGCGAATGGCTTCCCACAATTATATAGAAATGGCTAAAAACAAATTTCGTCGTTAAGTTTCAAAATATGTTATACGCATTAGGCCCCGTTTAGAGCTCCGTTCAGGACGGTACGGTACGAGATATGGCCTATCCCGTACCGTCCCGAAGAAATCTCATCCCGTACCGTACCGTACCGATCGGTGCGGGATCGGGATGTCGCAATGGAATCGCGTAAAAAATTCTTAGTTTTAAAAACCAACATGTGGCTGAAATTGGACTCCTCTCGGCTGTAATATGTTATCTTTATCCTCGTTAGTATAAAAGAACTTTGGCCAAAATGTCACAATATTTGTTGATTGTAACCACACTAGTGTGAAGTCGAAGATCGCCTTCAAGTCATCATGGCTAAATAATTTCGAAAATGTTATTGCTTTCTGGGGGATGGTTACTGGAAAATCTTATGCATTCAAACCACTGCACAATGCCGCTTCAACCCTAAATTTTGCTCAATAAGGAATCAGTGCTCAAAATCAAAGCATATAATTGAAGCACTCCTGTGCGATTAATTTGCTTAAAAGTAGGAATTACGCAACAAGAAATAGTTTTTATAATTATCAAAATGCATTTTTTCAAACTTGTCCGCCAATGGGCCGGTCCAGCATCCTCGGCCCAGCCCTTGCCTAGCTCATAATTTTTTCGGCCGGCCTGGCCCACGCCGGCCACTACCTATACTTCTTTTTTAAAAATAGCAGCTTCGATTAATATGTACATGCGAATTTTTAAATTGAATATTTTTGACAATTAATTTTACTACAAATCAAACCTCGTTTAGCAATACAATTCACTATGGACTATGGACCCATTTCATGCAATTCTGATTCAAAATGGCGCCATGCGAAAGCAGCGATTTCTCGAGCACTTTCATGTAATTAATACATACGGCAAACTCACGAGGGAACGTACATATGCGATAGCAACACTGGCTGCTTAACTGTATCCTGTAATTTCTATTAGTGTTAATACACGCAAAAAGTGGTATTAAATTGACAATAGTGGCACTTAAATGCAGGTAGTGGTAATAGTTGCAATGAGTGGGAATTACTTGCAATTAGTGCTAGTTAATTGCAATTATTGCTAATAGTGGCATTTAGTGATGATATGTGTACTAATGTTGTACTCATGTAATGAGTGTTGCTAATTAATTTTGGTGCTAAGAAACTACAATAAGTGCTAGTTAATTGCAATTGGTGCTGATTAATTGCAATTGGTGCTGATTAATTGCAACTAGTGGTGTTTTTTTTGAAATTTTTGCCAGTTACTTAAAATTAGTGCTAGTTAATAAACATTAGTGCTAGTTTATTACAATTGGTGCTAGTTAGTTGAAATTAGCGCTAATTAATTAAAATTAGTACTGATTGATCAAAATTAATGATAATTGATTACAATTTGTGGGCAATAATTGTAATTAGAGCTAATAGTTGTAATATGTGTCAATTATTTGCAATTAGTCCTAATTAGTTGCTATTAGTGCTAATTATTTGCAATTTGGGCTACTTATTTGCAATTAGTACTTTGTTAACCGCGACCTTCAATAACTCGGTTTCCGGGTGTAATCTGATTTGAATGTCATAGAGTGTTTCTCAATCAATACTGAATGTTATGCGTAGATATTTTATAAATATCTACACAAGCTGAATTTTTTATTTGGAGAGAACGTGTCCTCTAGCAGTACCACATGCGTATCGCCTCTTGTGAGTAACCACGAAATAACTTCAAAATTCAATAGCTCTTGCAGCCGCAAGTAGACGCAGAATTTCTTTTTATGAACTTGAAGCTAATTTCCCGCAGTATGTTTTGGTATAGGTCTCTAATCGTTGTCGCGTATTGGCCAAAACTTATAGCGATTCGTATTTCCAATTTGATTACATTAGGCGGATTGTCGGTTTATAAGTTTGCAAATTATTACGGAATGTAATTGTTCGTTTTGAAACGCCAAAAAAACACTTGAACATGCAAAAATATGTGTAAAATTTAATGAAGATATAAAAATGCATATTTCGATGGTCTATATCCGCCATTTTAAATCAGAATTGCATGAAATGGATACATAGTGCACAACGAGTTCTAGAAAAAATTATTGCAACAATTAATATTAATTTGTCTATTGCCTATGTCAATTCTGGAAACAATGGAATGGCTACATTTTCAAAACTTGAATAAAAAGCGATTAAAAAATGCAAACCAAATGCAGAACTAAAACTCATAATTGATGTTTCTGTATTGACAAATAATTTAAGAGATGAATATCTACCGAATTTTAGCAAAAAAGCGTTTACGTTTTATTTCCATAACTAAAGTTTCGGGATATCCCGGTCGGTACGGCACGGTATCGGTACGGGACGAGGTCCATCCCGTACCGTACCGTACCGAAATCGTCGGGAAGACTAAATTGCGGTCTCGTATACCGATCGGCACGGTATCGGGATATCCCGTACCGAACGGAGCTCTAACTGTAAGCGCAACCTGCTCTGAGCATTCAAAACGTCAAAAGTGGCTTGGCTGTACCATGAACTAGGATCCAGCAGAAGTTCGACTGCTGGATCCTTGGAAATATCGCTCAATGGTGTGCTAATCATCGAAATTGCGAACAGGTATGCTATTGCATTGAATTCGCGCTGGACCTAATTTAAATGTTGCAATCAACCAATGACTGGTGGCTGTCAGCAAGGATCTTACAGCCTTGCTTAAAAGTCAAGCGAACTAGTAGCTGGAACACAGAAGGTTCTGCGCATGACGTGAATACTAAAAGCAGGTTGCGCTTACCGTAAGTGCTTAGGATAATGAATACTTAGCGTATAGCAGTAACATTAGCACGCTGCTTACTTGGCCAACAATTTATAACATATTTTGGTACTTCAACAACGTTGTGGATCGGTAGCTGCAGACACGAATGCAACTATGTGGAGCAACTCAATTTAGCTAGTACAGGACCGGACAGTATGAAAATCCTGCAACGTGTCTTCCGAGCACTTTTTAATGCAAGAGAAATAGAAAGTATTCCAAGCTGCATCAATAACTATAAGTTAAGGTATCTGCCCATGATGTGAGCTTTCAGTTTCATCTTTCATCATTCAATACAAATGACGATTTAAATTTAAATAACTTCATAGTGCTTTGTCGCATCGCCAACACGTACATTACCTCCAATTGAAACCCTGGCGCTGAGAACATACAAAACTCCAGGATGTACACCCGACCACGTTATTATGACTGGAAATGAGTAAATGGTAATGAACTTTACTGCTTTTTATCCTACATCAGACTTGATACTTGAGCATAACCGTTTTTGCGCTGACTATTACTCTTTGATACGATTGTGGGACTAGAGAGCGGGGGCAGCACCACACCTCGCCATAACATGCAGTCTGATTTTCTCAGACTGCAGACGAAAACGCTAAGAAATTAAGTTTGTGTCAACTGTTTTTGCTTATTTTGCAGCTATTCTTGCAGCACGCACACGACCATGAGCCCTAATGACTTAGGTAGATAGTACGTAAGTATACATATCCGTTCAGCTTTCCAAAGCCACATCTCGTCCGTGGCTTCTAATCTAAGTATGTATAACTACTATGTTAAAGCCAAACTGTGCAACCATCCAGCAGATGAGACTTTGGACGAGTTTACTATCAACATCAACACGATACAGGATAACACCATGAAACTCTTGCTTAATCATCTGCTTCGATATGGACATGAAAGCGGGTCATAAAGTTGATAATGGAAAAAGTCCTATCACAATCAAAAACGAACGAATTCGGGAATACGCAAACTTTCCTCCTCATCAAAGCATCGACGGGAGTACCAACAATCATTTACTCCAAAATAAATGATTTTTACTCTTTTTTATCACCAAACTTTCCATCTACGGCAATTTCAACCGGAGTACTATATTTCCAACTGCTTTTGGGTGCTCTCTTCGCTCCAGTCAACGGAAACGGTGTTCTATACAAGCATTTTCCAGTCGCGACCTTCTACTTTGTCCCTTTCTCATTCTCTGCCCTTCTCTATGTAGTCAATCCCCACTACTATACCACCAGGTAGGAAGGTTCAAAGCCGTTGATTTCGTCAGCTCTTTCTGTACTCAAGATTTGAATTTAGCCCACGGTGGCATTGAGCCCAGAAGCACAAGATAGATGTATATTTGATCTGCAAAGCGGATTAGTAAAACAGAGCCTGACCAACAACTGAAATCAGCAGTCCGATCAATGCTTGTACTTACAGATATTTTACGATGATTGACTTGTAATAATATCGACAGCGAAGAGGAGGGATGAGAATTGTAAATTCATGGCCTGACTCCAAAGTAAGTAAATTAATTTCAAAATCTACCTGGTGCTGGCATGACGATCGAAAATGTAGATTTTACCAATAACAATAACCCTCGCACCAGACCAGACAGTGAAAAAAACACGTCAAGTTAAAAGTGCATCGGTACTCAAGGCTACACCACAAAAATGACGTTAATGGATATCATTTTCAATCATTTAATTTAATTTTCTGTCATTTTTTAATTTTTTGAAGCCACTATTTTTTGTTATTCTACGAGACTAAAATTCATTTATTTCATTTAATAAATCAACTTGAAAATCAAAAAATGAAACCAAACAACTTGTCTCTAAGGAACTTCCATTTCATTTCATTTATTTTTCGAACTCTGAAGTAGCGTTAACAGATAAATATTTTGCGATCGGAGTGACTTGGGTGGATGCTCCACGCTAGCAATAGTCAGTCAAATGTAGAAGCCATTTTGTAGAAAGCAAATACTGGTAAAACACGGAAAGTGCAAACAATCATTAATGTTTAACGAACATTGCATGTCAAGTCGGATCACCCCTTTGCTTCATCAAACCGTGTTAAGAGAAAGCGAGGAAACCGTGAAGAAATCTACAGCAAAGTTCTGATTGCCCCCTCCAGCCAATTACAATTAAACTCGTCGTTTCCCTGTCTTTCTCGCAAACTCTCTCCATATGGTTTCATCGCCTAAATCTCGACTTTTTTACGTTTACAAATAAGTTGCACAATACTCCGAAATCTGTCTAGTCATTGTCTATTTCTGAAGGTTATGTAGGGAACATGGCGACTACAGCGTGCACCTTAATACATTATGTATGTATATTGATTTGTTGATTGTATCATGTGAACTCGCATCAGTCAGATTAGTTCGACATGAGAAATGTAAAACGACGAGTACCCACAGGCAGATTTAGCAAGCAGGGGCGGATAGCAACCGATTTTAGGGCCCGGGAAAAAAAGAATAGCCGTAGGGGCCCCAGGTAACCTAGGGGCCCCAAACCCGCCATAAGCGTAATGTTAAA
>JAAXYX010004332.1:0-12541 GCA_036851915.1 Ptenothrix huangshanensis
TTCTTAATTCTGGGAGTTAGTTAATAGTTGTTAATTGCCTTGGGGCGTATAATGTGGCCAATTGGTTTCAGTAGTTGCGTCAAGATTCCTTATAAGGATGTTCTGAAGTTTTCCTTTCGAATATTAGTTATTCCTAGGATTTTCCAAATAAATGCTCCTGTTAATTTTAAGGTGCATATTATTAGTTCGTACACAAAAATTATTACTATTTCTAGTGTTGGGTTCCACGACAAGTAGTTTCACCTTACAAACCGGAAACGATGCCATCAGAAGCAGGAGGATCGTCCTTAGGGCCACGTCCTGGTCCACAGTGTTCGACTAGAAATGGTAAGGATGCGGCACAAGAGATGTCATCCAGCGACACTATTCCCCTCTTAGACACAGCAACTCACAGTAGTGCAGAGGAGAGATCAAAAAGTTCTTCAGCAACTACTTCTGGACGACGAAAGCAAATGGTGGTTTCCATACCCGGAGGTAGTTTTAATTCCGATCAAGACCAGGACCATGAGTACCATGAAATTTCCGATGAAGAAAATGAAATGATTGGAGCCATTGGAGGGTGTAGAGAATCTTCAGTCGGAGTTTCTAATCCTGCCTTGAGTTCGAAATCACAATCGCCATTGGATAGTCCACGTTTTGAGGTTTTTACATTCTATGGAATTAATCTTCAGAACTGTTTGAAAATTGCAGCAATACTTAGAATCGGAGTTAATTGTAAATGGGGTGATTTTTATTGCCAATTTTTGTGTTAGAAATCCTTTGATCTGGGGATGGGTCCAAGTTTAATCGATGAAGTTTTTAGTGCCCTTCAGCACGAATCTCAACAACCAGATGAGGCACACAATGTTAAAAATGAATTGAGAGAAATGGCAAGGGCAAAGAAAAAATTTGCATCGGTATGTCAGTGTCATTGGTTTTGTTGTTTGTATATATTGCGCAATATAATGCATTGTATGTATTATAGTTATTGGATACAGTTAAGAAGAATAATAATAACTGTTAAGTAAAGCGGCTAACACTATGTTCAGGTTAAACCGATTTCATCGTCAGACCGGCGAACGCTGGATCAAGCCATTGCTATTGCGAATGAAATGGCGAGTAGGTCTATGCTAGACTTGGATAGATCTGGGAGAAATGGAATGACCAATAATTCAATGGACGATATTTCTTCACCAAGAACCCACGAACTCGCCATCTCACCGTCGTAAATTTTCCTTTTTGGGTTCCGGCAAAAATGACAGGGAACGTCGAAATTATTCACAAGAAGCTGCTTCCATCCCTGATATTCAGGTACATTTTTGGTGTCTGCTTCTGCTTATCCGGAATCCGGATCACCTTTATCATTTTCAAATAATTCATGACGCTGTTATTTAATGTCTGTACCGTGCTGTCCGTGTCGTTTACTATCTGTCTAATTTTGTATTTGTTGATTTTTATTTGCATTTTTCTTCCAAAACGACTTTTAATTTGAATGCATCCACTCTACACTACAGTCAACATTAACTGAGGAAGCAAAAGAAGCATATAATTCTTTAGTTGAAAAACCATCCATGAACACACTGGGTATTTATTTAGTATTTATTATTTTACGTTACAAATCGGTTTTTATTTTAAGTTCATATTGTCTTTGAAGGTGCGTTTATTGTGATATGTATGCATTCGTGCATAAATAGTTAAATTATGGCAGTATTCAGTAATTTTTAAACCATCAAAGCTCTAAAAATACTGTTGTAATAAACCCAACATTATTATTGATTTTAAGTAGGCAGTACACTTACATACATTGAATACATACTGCAATGCTGTGTACAGTGTACAGCTGTTTACCACTTTCAACGATGGTATATGACTGCTAAGTACGTTATCTCGTAAGTATACATGGTAATGATTGTACCAAGATTTGAGTTGGTCTCGAATATAATAAGCGAGGATCAGGAATTGTGTAGACCGTTACTGATATAAGTATATATATCTTTCTAGGTTTTCTAACTCCTTCCTTCGAAAATAAGTCAATGAGTTTCCATTTCCCTGAAAAATGCAGTAGTTTATCCAAGAAAGCTGACTTTTTTGAGCCGGAAAGTAAGACGCTTAACGGCCCACAATCTTTAACCGAAATCTCACCAAGTTGCTCAAATAATGCTGCCTTAGTTTCTGCCAGCAATCTCACGAGCTTCCCTGGTAAATCTTGTAGTCGTTCGTTGAGTAAAAGTGAATCGGATGACAACCAAACTCCCAGTCACAGTTTTAGTCATCATAGTCACCCTAGTAGTCCTGCTCTCTTGTTGTCGACCGCAAGTGAATCTGCCATTGAAGAGGATGAAGAGGAAGTGGATGGAAATCCTTTAAGACTTTTGAGACAGAATAAGCAAGCCTTCATGACAAATGTGTTGCCATTACCACCAAAGAAAGGACGCGGTGGAAGTCAATCCACGTTGTCCACTAGACACCAACGAAAGCATCCACTACTTATTCCCGGTAGAATTTCTTCGCTGTCTTCAGAATCGACTGGAAATAATATAAGGGCTTCTCGAGAACCACCGGTACCTCCTCCGAAGCCACAAAGGCAACTTGCTCTAAATTCAAATTTATCTGTGTCAGCTGGAGAATCGACTTCTTCAACGACGACAGACGCTTCAAATAGTCCTTTACACTTGCGGTTTTCTAAAAATTCAGAATTGAATCCGAATATAATAAGTTTGTCACCTGTTTCTGCGACTTCACCATCATCTATTACTATTGCTGGAGCACAAGTGGAATTAGATGATCCTCAGAAACCTTTATTTTTAATCAACGATGACGATAAAAATATTGCTCAAACTCAAGACATTACGGAGAATACTCATACTCGTAGTGTCGTTCGAGATAGTTCTGCCAAGGACCTTAATATACGACAACGGCTCAGTGCATTGAGTTTTACAAGAGACAGTTCCACGAGTGGTGGCACAGACAGCAGGGAAAATAGTACTATTAGTACAAGTACTAATGGTTATGGTCATGGCGTTGGTGATCGTGACCGACATTCTCGTGACTCTTCTATTTTACTATATGAAAACGTTTTAGAGGGGGGATCAACCGACTCTATTTTAAACGCTTGTGTAAAAGTTGTGAATAAAAATAGTAGTAATAGTATTAATAATAATGTGGATACTCAAAGCAGCTCCTCTACCACCGGATCCGGTGCGGAAAGGGAAACAGTCCAAGATGACATTTCACTATCAATTCGATTATCTAGTGAATATAATTTAACTGGTGTCGGCAGTTACAAACGACTGTCTTCAAGCTCCGCTTCTGCTGCTAGTTTAGCTCCTCCTTCTATAGACCAGGGAACTATGAATATCAATCCAAATAGTTCTTCGAATTTAAAAAACGGAGATTTAGCTAGTGAAAATACTAGATGTGAACTTGGACCTGAGACTACTCTACGTTCTCGATCCGGTTCCGAGGTTAATGATAATGTTGTTACTTCCACAACGTCGCTGGATCCCACTTTAACAACAGCTTCGAGTACAAGTGTAGATGATATACCGAATGTTTCAGGAGTTCACAATCTAGTGTATAAACCAAAACCAGTGAAAATTACTCCAGGCAATTCTATCAAAATTAAAACCTTGCAGAGGATCCTCGGGCCATCGGTAAGAATTCGTTCAAATACATTACTTTCTTCGTTCCTTGTTTACATTTTTCACCGTTTCGAGAAAGGAAGTAGACACGTAATTATAATTAAATATGTTTCAGTAACTTGGTATGCAGGCGTTAAAATAATAATGCAGATGTTTAATTAGTCAGATAATTTAATAATAATCATAAAATTTTAGGAAATTACATTTGTAGGAATTACATATATATACATACATAATAATTTACGATATAATATATAAATATTATTACATTGAACTTCTGTTAATAAAATGTGACAGTTTACAATAATTTCATTTGTAATTAAAATAAGTACTACTGTACTAGGATAATAACTTATGTATAATGACTCGTTTAAATTTCTTCTCCATCTGATTAGTTGTGAACGTATTAAGATAATAGTGTTCTTTGGTTGTTTTCAGACATCCGAGCAAGAATGTTGCTGGGCACTACATGCGACAGATTCAGACTCAGCTCATGCAGTCAAGTTAATCCGCTTGAAATCTCTCTTACCCGAGTCGCTAATAACAGAAGATGCAAGTCCTATTGTTTCTGCCCTGGAAATGTCTCACTGGGATGTTGCCCGAGCTGCGACCTTCCTGTTGGACAATTCATCAAACGCAAAACCAAAATCTTCAAGACCAGTCATTAAACTACGCACAAGTCTCCGGACTGAACTCACTAATTTTCTTCCTTCTACTTCCACGTCTGTGGCTGACTCAAGTTCAAATCTAAGAACTGATCTAATTAATAATAATAGCAGGAGTAGCAGAAACACCAGTAACGGTGATTCTACCGCTTCCGGTGATGGACCAAATAATCACAGCTATATTCGCCCAACACATGTTTAAATTGATTGATCACCATTTACGCATTTATAGATTTATACTTACATTTTATATACTAATTATAGTTACAATTACCTACCATGATAGGCAGACATTTACACCAAATGCTACTGTTTTAAATTCTAAAATACTTAAATACTTTTCTAATCTATTTTAGGATCTTCCTGTTTATAATTGTATACATACTCACTACTAACCTTCGTGTTTTGTACATCATAATTGGAATGTTTGAAATCCTAAAAAATATCATATGTTTACATAGAAAGTGTAAAATATTTAATTTAGACATTTCATTGTTTCGCTGTATTCGTTTTCTTAGCGTTATGGCGTAATTATAATTATATCAATTATGGCGCAGGATTATGACTTCATCACCAGTTTAGTCGTTGATCTGTTTAAACGAATCTATGTTACTTTTGTAAAATACCATCTGTAATAATGTCTTAGTGTACATAAATGCCTAGGTTAGAACTGTGAAAACAATGGGTATTAATCTTAAAACCTCGTGTGCTTGCAAAACTTGAAACGGAAGTTCGATCTTGCAATAAGTTGTTATTTAGAGTTATGTAAATGCATACAAATCTATGCAATGACTACGTACTACATATGTACATTCAATTAATTCACCGTCTAATTTTGTATATATTATGTATATTTATATAATTCATTGAATACGGTATTAGTTTAAATACCATGAATCCGAAATGCGATTTTTGGAGGTACATAATTTACAGCTACAGTATTAGGTAAAAGATAATGTTGTGAAGCTGCAGTCCACAGCTAGACTGTAATTATATGCGGACCACGGAGAATCTCTTCACCATAATATACTACAGTGATGTTATATTACTTGTGTACCGTTTATTAATTTCCCTTATACTTGTTAGTAAATATTAGTCTTGTGAACAAAATTGTTTGGGTGTCTGCAGCATTGTTTAGTCAGAGAGTCATGTTTTTCATTTATGAATTCCCAACAAACACTTGCAAAAAAATCCTTGATTCTTTATAAATACTGTTCCATTATATGTACATTATCTCCTCTTTCTAGTTTATTAAATATAAGAAAATATTAAATTTCTTCTTCCGTCTTAAACTGTATTGTGCTGTACTGTATTCTATTTTGAACTAATTGAGGTAGCCTTAATCGGTTAGCACCGACTTGCTTATAGTTGATTCAATGCCATTGTTTGCAATGGCATTGAATCAATTTTTGTAACTATTATTGCGTACGCAATAATAGTTACAAAAATCTCAGGGTTCGGAAAGTGGTAAAAACCAGTTTCTCCCTAGCGATATCAACGTGTTAGAAAAAATAAAATTCCACTGTTCGTAAAAATAGTTTGCATAAAAAACTACTCGCATACATACGCATATAGTGGAATTATATTTATTTTTTCTTAAACGTTGATATCGTTAATATGGAGAAGCGAAAGTATTTTATAAAAACCAGTTTGGCAAAAACTTGTATGTAATTTTCCGGTAAATACCGTTCCGGTGGTATTTACCAGTTTTAGCCAATTTTTACCAGTTTATAGAACAATATGTTCGTGTCACTAATCATTTTTAAAGTGACACGTACTGAACTCTGAAAAATCTGTTTCAAGATTGTTTTTGTTTTGACAGAAATCGGATTTCCTAATCTTATCGGAATCGAAAGTCTGAATGGTAGCATTTGTTAGTTAATTATTGTGCCTTTGACTTACTCATTGCTATAAAGAATAATTCCAGTAAAATTTAGCAATAGCTTACTCAACTATAATTAGTTGTAAATAATTTGCTACACTTGTGTCAATTAATTGTGAATTATATGATGCAATTTTGTTAATAAAATTGTGAAGCCGCTTTCGCGTTGATCCTAAATGCTAACCACTGTTGAGGTTGAAATATTAATTTCATTGCAGTTACGCAAGTTCTTTTGTCGAAGCTAGCGATCACAGCACCTTAATAGATTAAATAACATCGGCAGTATGTAATAATTATGTAGTTTTTACTACAGTGTAGATAATTAATAAGGTAACCGGAATTATGAGTTTTTTCTGGCTCAAATTATATGCGACTTTGGAGTTTCCATTATGCAAAGAATTGAAATTTTTCATTGGGCACAAATTATACTTTTTATTCACTAGTTACGTACTAATTATGAACTTTTACTAAAATTATACATAAATTATATTTTCCTAAATATTATATAACCTAAATTGAAAGGGGCAGTGAGCTAATTTTCTAACTAAAGCTAAACTACTGACATTTTTCCGAAAGCCGGAATATTTTTTCAAAATTAGTAAGTATTTTTAGCATTTCGTTCGTATTTTTTTAGGGCGTTCGTGAAGCCAATGACTATTATGCAAAGATTATGCGTTTTTCTAGTCCATTATTCAATATTATTTCTTTTGTGCACAATTTTTTTTTGTTTTTTGCATTTTTGGACGTATCTACCACACGGTAAAAAAAAGAGTAACAGCGATGGCGGTAAAAAAAGTATAGTGGTTTCTGTTAATCGTAACAAGAAACTCGGTAAAATTTCAAATTATGGCCAACCGCAATCCGGCAGATTATTTTTCAACCGGTATCCATAGATATTAAAATGGAAAAGCAGGAGTGATCTATATTTGTTTGTACAGAAAAGTCTATTACACAACATTTAACCGGAGAATCTGTTACTTTTAATAGATGTCACTATTACGCACTTATTGGCTAGTAGAAAATACGGTAGTAACATTCAATCGGAATCCTTGTTACACTGTGTTTTGTCGAAAGCATTTAGGTCTTTAATGGCGTCACTAGCCAAGTGGCTAGCGCGGTTGACTTATAGTCGAGAGGCTCTAATAATAACTATTGATATATTTGTAATGGACATATCTATTACAAAATAATAGGCATCCGGTAAATCTCTGTCTTTTTTTCTTAGCGTGTACCTGAAGCGTAACTAGAGAGCAACCACGGATGAAATTTTGCATTATATTTTTTATGGATTTTGTATATTTCGGTTGCCGTAATAATCAATTAATTACCTAAATTACATAATTACTGCAATCAATGCGCAATTCTATTTTCACACATGCAAAAGCGCTACCTTTGGAAGGCTCCCACAAGCTGACATTTTCGCCACGAGTGTACGCATGGAAAACGACAGCCATTCAAGGGCCGTCGAATTCGAATTCATTCCCTTAACGTTTAATTACATTACGTATACGTAGTTCAGTGGTTGTACTCACTACTCACTACTCGGTGAATTTGTAAGCTACCCAAATGCTCTGTTAATTCCAAAGATCCCTTTAGTTCCCAGTTCCCATAATTAATCAAGATAGTGAAGATATATGAATTTAGTAGGAGTTCAGCTATAGTAGGTACACTTTTCTTCAATTCTTAGATCATAGATTGCATCTGGCTTCTTCCTGGTTAACACCAAACATGGATTCAGGTACAGACAACGGATAACGCACAATAATTTTAGCATTATTATAGCATCAGAAGTTAAATGTTGAATGTAATTATAATTTAATAATACTTAATAATTAAAAATACTGTAATATGTGTATACACTGCCAACTGTTTGAAGGTTCGGAAGTCGGTTTAACCATGGCTGGTTAAATTGTGGCTAAGAGTGGTTTTAACCTTGGCTTACAAATCACTGTAATGTGGTTAAATGCTTAAAGTGGCTAAAATTCAAATCAGTACGAAATTCACAATATTTAACTACTGTTCAGACTAAAGTTTATGGTTTAAATTGTGTTTAAAGTTGATATTGAGCTTGAATCGGTTTCTAACGGTCTTTATACCTACATATAAAATAAAAAACGTGTCGTAAAAACGACACGATTTGAGGGGGTTGGCCTGAAAGCATGATTTAGTTGCATTTGGAATTGGATAATGTCATTTTGCTGACCAAATTCTAGCTTTTTTTTAGCCATTTTAGTAAGTTACCACTTTAAACTACAAGCCATTTTGTCGTCTTTTAGCTGCTTTTAGCGAAGTGGCCTGGCCTAGACTTGAAAAAATGTCTAAAACCTGAATTCTGTATTGACTGTAAACTGTGGCAGGGCAAGGTGGGCATTCTGCCTGAAAAATGGAGCTTCAATGAAAAACACACCCAACCAGAAAACTCAATGTCAAGTGAATAAAGAGTGTGCCCGGGTACACAAGAGCAAATGTGCTCAAATCCACCAGTGGATTCCCCGGAGATTAAACTTATGTTATGTTATGTTATTCTGCATTCTGTGTAATTAATACAAGTTCTAAGTTTAAAATACCCTGCCAATAGCTATTAAAAAAAATTAAAAACACAATGACAAAAGTTAAAAATACAAATATAGGGGAGCGCCTAAAGGTGACAAACTGACAAGCATGCTCTGAATATGACCTTCAACCATGACCATTCAGCATCCTGTCATCCGTGGATTTAGAGCAAGGAAAATCCATTAAAATTCATGAAATGTACGGGGTGGTTTTTACAAATCAGATAGTCGGATACCATGTCATACCATGGCGCTTTAGTCCTTATTTATTATTTGATTGTATTGTCAATTGTTTATGCTTCGGTTGTTGGTATTACAACCATTGTGTATTTGAGCCGTTGGAAGGGTTCCTTCGAAATTAAAAATGTCATTTCGCAGTTGCCTTCTCGTTAGATGTTTGATACTCTTTTAATGTTAGCATAGATACGTAGGGTACTGGTTTACGGTGTTCTCTACTAAAATTTTCTTCTCTACCTGAGAGTCTAAGGTGTTCTCTACCTCCAAACCCTTCTCTACCCCACTGCCTACGGTGTTCTCTACCTTGAAACCCTTCTCTACTCACTGTCTAAGGTGTTCTCTACCCCAGTAGTTTGATACAGTAAGATTAATAAGTAGACAAAATTTTTGAGGTAGAGAACACCTGAAACAGTGAGGTAGAGAAGGGTTTGGAGGTAGAGAACACCTTGGTCTCTGGGGTAGAGAAGGGTTTTGAAATAGAGAACACCTTGACAGTGGTAGAGGACACCGTAGACCAGTACCGATACGTAGTCTAGAGTGTATGATGAGCTGACCTTCAACTTTTGGCCTTTGTAAATCTCGTTTCTCTGGTACTGGTCTCCATCGTCCCCATTCAACATTCGTTCGTCTTTGTCATACATCATTTTATTCTAATTTTATTACCTACCTTGACTTGCCACCTGTGACTAACCCAACTGTATCCTGAAATTACGCGGTTATTGACTAATAAATAATTAAGGTCCAACGCCTAACACCTAAAGTCGTAGGTTGAAGATAACGATTACCTAAATCAATAAATAGATGATATCACAGAATCACAGTCAATAATATAAAGCTGGTTTTTTCCCGAATGGTGACAATCGACAGTTGACCGATTTTCAAAAATTATAGTTTAAGGTTGTCTTTTACCCATCGTATTTGTTTCCTTTTCTTGCGCAGACCAGCTTGCAAATCCCCGTGAGGTGCTGGAAACGTTGGCAGAAGAATTCGGAGAAACTTTGGATTACAATTGTCTGGAAAGAGATTCTGGGAAAATGAGTGAACCAACTCGTTTCGATTGTACTTTAACTGCCGGGAAATTCATCAGTAAGTAATTTTCATCGCGATCACATTTAGTTCATAACTAGTAGATTTTGGAAACAACATTTTTATACTAATTGGCGTTATTATTATTGTTCTATGTCCCATGACCTTACTTCACTTCATAGTTTCTGTGCAATCGCAAATATACTAAATTGTTATCCGTCTACATCACTAATTAAGAGAGATAGAGATGGTAAACGTTTTACTGACACTGTTACCAGCAATGGTAATTGCCTAAACTACCATTGTTGGTAATTCCATCCTGGATCTTAATTCTATCTTGGATATTTATGATATGTCAGTACTTTCACTGTTTGCTGTTGGTCTTATATAATTTGTTTTGGTTAGTATGACATGCAAATACGATTTAAAATGCTTCAAGTAATATCGATTTTTATTGTAGTAAAAACATCATCACATTCAAGGGCAGTTGCTGAACTGCTTGCCGCACAGGACTGTCTGGACAAAATGAAAGAATCAGTTCCTTCACTTAACATTCCACAGTGGAAGCGGATTGAACCGGTGGATAGCAATCTGGACCCTGTTGTGCTTCTCATGAATTACTGCCGTGATACGGGTCTTATCGGTCCTTCTTTCACGTGTTCCTACGGTAAAGAAGAATGCTCGGAAGAAAGCAATGTCGTCTACAATTGCATAGTTGGAAAATGTTGTACTCAAGGTAACACATACTTCGAAAATATTCCTTGACTTATTTACAGGTAATCATATAATTATAAGCGTTGTACGCCTCAATGCGCAGGTGGATAGCATACAAATGTTTGCAATTCAGCACATGTCTTTGGTTTGTGACCATGTTGTAGGCCGTGGGGTCAACAAGTATTATGCAAGCAGGCTGGCTGCTTTCGAAATGTTGGATGACTTAATCAGAACCAGAGGAAATCCAGTAGTACATCCCGGAGAGGCTGGTTCCTATGTAAGCGTGGAACCCCACATTGCTCAAACTTTGAAAGATGACACCATTTTGATGGTAAGGGTGAAAACAGGTTGTCATAACTGGCCTGAAATCTTGAGAAACCAACTACTTTTGTATGACATTTTCGTTATTCTTTCATTTTAAGACCGAATATGAGCCTGAACCTTCGTCCTTTCCTGTCATGCCAAATGTTGCTGCTGTGGAAGGGGTTCCTAACATTCGAATTCGCTACGGAATGAAACCTAAGATGGATGCCGGCAGCTCTGATAGTACAAGAAAATTGCGCTGTACTACTGAGTATCAGCTTACTTTTAGAGGCAATGGTTTATCGCCAGCGGAAGCCATGAATAAGTGTATGGAAAACGTTCAGAGCTACGCAAGCATTTTGTCTGTCAGTGTGCCAGAGGGCAATATTAGTTCGATGGCTATGTCGGATTAAATTAATTTTCCTAACTTCAATTTTCTTTCTATGCATTATTTCGTAATTAATTTGTGTTATTATTTAAATGACTCAGTGACTAATCATATTGTAATACTTGACCGACAAAATTATTGAGGATGTTCCTTCGTAACTCTAAATGAACTTAGGACAGGGTAGTTTCCGTAGCTTTTAAGTTGTGATCTGCTAATTACTTCAATCCTCTTACTATTCCGGCAATAAGTGTACAATCTAACACTATTTTACTTCTCATAACAAGTGGTGATTATCCAAGCTGCTAGACCAAGGTGTGTAGATCATACGATTAAAAAAATCATTATTCATAGTCGAGCGGCAATTTGTCGTACTAATCCTATTGAGCTGAATATTTGTATCATTTGCTGAATTGACTGACACAAGTTGTGTCACACAACAGACCTTTCAGAGTTATTAGTTATAATGCCTCAAAATAATGTTTCGTTATTGTAGTTGTCCTAAATATAGTTATATTCTATTGTAGATGGAATGTGTAGGGTTTAACCTCACCTATGCTGCATTTGATTCGAATAAAAATGTATTCTTAATTCATTAATTTTTATTAAAACGGTTAGGTACCTACATACATGTATTTTACTGAAGTGAACTATGATCCAATTACCTTTGTTTTGATTTAAATTGTTAATTGCAATTGACTCAAGTCAACTATGATCCAATAAAGTTAGTTTGAAACCAAAAGTTGTTAGTTCCAGTTGGAATTAATTTCGATTAAAAGTTTGCAATTAATTATGCCGTAACTCAACGTAAGACTGTAAGGCAACCGAAAGGCATAAAAAACAATAAAGCATACGACCCCCGGTTGCGATTTTTTGGTTGCCAAGTATCTTAACAAATCCAGAACTAAAAAAATTGAAAAAGCATGAAGAGCATAACAGTGCCATTAAAAGCATAAAAAGCGTACTGTGCACTATTGCTCTCTAATTGTTCCAAATTGTTTCTTACAATTTGGGTTTACTGTATTTTTGAGGGGAACAGTTTGAAATACTTGTATACATTGGAAAAGACAAAACAAAACAAACAAAAACTCCCTTCAACAATAAAAACAAAAATACGAACTTTGTTTTTAAGCCCGCGCGCATTAGTGTCGCTTCAC
>JAAXYX010004333.1:0-12540 GCA_036851915.1 Ptenothrix huangshanensis
GAGTCCAATGGAAAATCGAGGTGGACATTGCTTAGAGCCAACGTAAGTGTTGCCAAAATACTCAAAAAGGGTTGTCAAATCATAGGCCATATTTGTACGTAGTAATTTTTTGATTGGATGGCGACATTTTGATTATTTCTTAGGCTCACGAACAACGATTACAATTATTTCAATAGAAATGCTCGCTCATCTTTAACTGTATTATGCCCTGAAACTGCATTTTCATTGATAATATCTTCATTCATAAAATTGTATTCAATAACAGAATTAATTTGCAGTGTTCATATTATGAACTCTTATGGGTTTACTCGTGGTGGTTTGGTTAAGGTTACAATAGCATTTAGAGGCTGGACATCTTCAGAGACCAGCTAACTTGAGACAGGTCATCCTTATAAGGCAGGGTATGGCGTGGGGTATTGTACACTCGTAAATATTTTTAAATGACTTGTAGATTTTAATAATGCAATGTGATTCACTGCCAAATTCATTTTTCTTTTATACAATGCATTGGGTCGGAGTAGCATTCAAGTAAAATAAACAGTTCATAAATTTTAAAGCCTTTATGATTGCAGTATTTCTGCCAGTCAACTACGTCACTAAGTCAAGATCTAATCAACTATAATTAGCGAAGTACGTCTCCATTAGTGACACGTACCTACTAATTCTGTTAGAAGGTTGGCGTGAGTAAATGGAAGGAATGACTTGTTCTTAAAATAATATAGCATCAACAATTTCCTGGAATTGTTAATCCATTCATTGATACTACAAATCGCATTCTCTATTATAAAGTGAGGAACCAAAGTCAACCCGAATTGAAATGCTTAATCAATAGTTAAATTAACTAATGAAACTAATTGATACTTATATGATCAACGCAGTCGGATAAGATGAATAGAACAAGCACACGTGGACTAAGCACAATACAGAAACTCAACTTACTTATCGCAATCAATATTCTTAATCACTTAATGATTTCTTAATAATGACGGTATTTTTATGATTGTTTAGAATTCAATTCAATTCAATTACTCAGGGGCATCTAATTGCGGCACTCTTAAGTCTGTCATCTCATTCTAAGTTCAGATTTCAGTCAAGTCACTTCTGGCAATTTTATCCAGGCAAATTATTAGCAACATTCCACAATGAGATTCTTTATTTTATTCGCTTTCATTGCAGTTTCAACCATTGGTAAGGCATTTAATTTATTAATGTGCAAATGAGGTAATTACTCTCCAGAAGCGATTTAAATATTCTAGTATTTTGTGTATTATTTGGATGCTGATTTTTTTACCTGGTATTTTTTCAGCTCTTTGCTCTGGCGAAGAAGCAGCTGCTGAAGCTGCCCCTGATGCTACGGCACCCGTTGCAGTTGCAGAAGATGCTCCAGCTGATGAAGCTGGACTCGTGAAACGAGAAGCAGACTTTTTCGCTGTTGACGCCGGTAATGCAGTAGAACGAGAAGCACGTAGCCCCAAGAAGAAGAATACACGAGGAAAGAAGAAGTATTCATCATCATCCTCTTCATCATCATCTTCCTCCTCTTCTTCTTCCTCCTCCTCCTCCTCTTCATCATCTTCATCCTCCTCGTCTTCATCTTCATCTTCGTCATCTTCGAGCTCTGAAGAGTACCGCCATAAGAAAGGTAAAGGCAGAAGTGGGCATAAGAAACCCAGCCATAACAATCATAACAGTCATAACAACCACAACAGCCACCACAACAACAACCACAACAACCATAACAATCATAACAACCACCACAACAACCACAACAACCACAACAACCATAACAACAACCACAACAACCATAACAACCACCACAACAACCACAAAAATTCACATAGCAAGAGAAGACACTAATCTCCCAGTTCAACTTCCTTCTTCATTCTCATCGCAATTAATATTGGTCATCACAATCTTCAGAATTCTTTTTCCCTTTCCAATGTCCGCAGCAACATCTTCCGTCTATGTATAATCATTTGCATAATTAGCGATACTTACGGGACTGCAACAAAAACAATTTCAAAATTATGTTTCATTCAGTAGTACGAATAGTTCAAATTGTTCTTTCAAAAATTGGAATTTTAATAAAGTACTTTTTAGAGCTAATTAATTTGAACGTGCTTTTTGATTCGGTCATATATGCATACATTCGTAGCAGTGTGATAGACTTGTTAGAATTACAAGTTGTCGTCAGAAACTATTTGAAAATAATCTACCTAACATATACTCAGGAACAGAGTCCGATAGTCCTAATATATTGCCGTATAATCTCTAATAAAAGCTATCATAGTAAATATTGACTTTTCTCCCCGTAATACTTACACTTCAATTTTGGTGTCGACACAACGATAAATGATTCAATTACCAGGAATCTCATTGTTAGTCTTGCCAGCATACCCTGAAACCCTCCTTGGTTCCAGGGGGGGTCTCCACCTATCCTTCTAATGTTAAATTTTTTCAAAATTTTGAGGGGGGTCTTACCCCTGTAATGTTAAAAAAAAGTTGCCAGGGGGGTCTCCGGCTATTAAGGAGATTACGGTTTCAGGGTATGCTTGCCAGGTTGCTACTTCGCAAAATACATTTTGGCTGTACAGACGCAGTGTAGTTGGCGAATTTTGCTGAAATACATAATTATTCCCCACGGGGCGGGGTTTAGAAAATGACAAAACTACTGAAGCACACATCGCACACATTTTATTCCCGGAGACCCTTCAATCTGCAAGCATTCAAATCACCTCACCTCATCAATAATTAGGTAGTATACATGTCATTGATAATGTACATTATAGCCTTATTGATGACTTATTAATGACTCCTGTGATAAATATGTATTATTTTTGTATGTATATATGTATGATTTTTATGGGCAACACAAATAATCCAAATAATACCTAACTAACGGCACACCTTCTCAATAGTCAATAAACGTTATAGTATAGTCCAGGGATAATTTAAAGCTACACAGTTATTTTTGAAAGCTTGCTATAATAAGTAGGTAATTACTCTCTACTTTGTGCCATTTGTATGCCTTTTTAGAAGTGATGTCGTACTTACCTACGTAGGTACATCATAAATACTAGTAGTTAGTTCAGTAGTTCAGCAATACCAGTCTACAGCTTGAATAAAAGCCAATGTTTTAGGTGCGTGTCAATGTCAGTAGTCAGTGTCAGTATGTCAATCACTACACGACTGTAGTGCTAGTGACAGTGACTGACTAGTGAGAGTCTCTGCATTCCCCTCCAGTCAGTTTGTCAGTTATTAGTCTCACTAGTTAGTAATGTTGTAAAAGTTCCAGAGCCACTACCACGAGAAGTGAGTTCCGGAATAGAACTGAGTGGAATTGGAACGCAATAGAATAGGAAGAACTGGAACTGACTGGAACTGACTAACATTTAGGGGAACAGGAACAGGAACTTTGGGTTTCTTAATCTTAATTTAAAATTTTAATTAATTTCAAAATTAAGGGTGGTTTATTTGATTAAAGCAAAGCTAATCAAATGAAAGATAAATGAGTAATATATGCATTCTTTGCGCTGTTTCTAGTAAAGTGTTGAGCTAAGGATATCAAAAAATTCCTCAACTACAAATTTCGCGCGAATTTAGATATTCTTGGTAGGAACTGGAACTCTGAAAAGGGAACTGGAACTGGCACGGAACTGATAGGTTAGAGGTCAGAAAGGAACGAAAGGGAATGACAAAGCTGAGTGAAGGAACTTTTGGGTAGTGGAACTGAAAATTTTGGAATTTTTACAACACTACTAGTCAGTCGGTTGTCGGTTCTCACGATCAGTCATAGAGCGTCTTATTATGCCTCAGCCTCAAATACTTGCAAGAGAAATGAGCGGGTGGAGCGGGTTCTACATTACACTTCAATTGACGAAATTCGCAATCAAGCGATATCGATTCAAAACCACCATTATTGTTCCATCCAGCGCAGCGTTCTCCAAAAGTCCAAAAGTATTAGTAATTGCTTAAAGGGTTGCGTCGTTGCGTGCTGCATTCTTAAAAAAAATAAGAAATCGTTTAATTGACGAAATTGTATTCATAGTATAGCCTAACCTAAAGTAATTATTTATAACTACACAAATTAGTCGTCATCGAATTCGGAAAATAGGAACGTGAAAATGGGCCTGTACGACTGTCTGTCGAATCGTTCATTTTCTCCATCGAGGCACATTGTTTAACCAAGTACATACTCAATATACTGGTACTGGACTGGTGGAACAGTATATAGACTGCAGGAAAATTCGATTCTCATCCAGCCATTAAAATATAAGTCTGACCCAAGGCCACACCAGATTTTTCACATGGCATTCGACTTAAATTGTGACGGACGATGGGCAGTTTCTGAGCTTAGTGTAACCCGTGAGGCATAGTACTTGCCTCAAATTGAAATTAAGGGACATTAAACTAAAAGGTGAAAATGTAAGGGTTAGGATCAATTTATACCTCTTTGTTTGTAATGCATATGATTAATTATTTTGTCTATTATATTGTCAACTTTTAGTGCTTTGGAGTTTGCTTTGGAGTCCGTTGCCAGCTGCGGGTCAATCATCTATTACTATCATTTATTGGGAATGCCACATTCGTCATTATGGGGAACGGCAAAAAACGAACACCTAAAAGTATAGGTGCAAGAGCTCGTAGACTAAGGCAGAAAAAAGCACACAAGGAAATTTTTGCTCGCAGTTAGTGATTACACATTTTTAAGTATAGTTCCAGCATTCCGATTCTGCTTCATATTTTCAAATCCTGTAGTGCACGTTGTCTTTGCTATTTTCTTCCAACTATTCGGCGTACTAATCATCAGTTCTTGTTCTATTGTACCTTTCTCAGTACGTTCAATTCTGAACTATTTATTTAAATATGATGTTGTAAGTAGTGGTAGGTCCGTATTAATTATTATTTAAACCATGAAACATTACAGAAGAGCGTATGAAAGGTGGTCCACCAAATTGCCTTATTTGTCTTCATTCCCTGCAAAACAACAATGCCAACAAAGATAACGAAAGTACTAGCACAAGCTTTACAAGTGATTCCTGTAAAACATTACCACCAACTGGAGTAGCACCACAACTCAAATCAAAAATCAGCGAAAATGTGGCCAACCATCTATGTAGACTTGTTCGTATTTCCAAGGTGTTCTATGCTGACCAACTACAGAACTATCACCTTTGCTTCCCATGTCAAGAAAAAATCCAGAAAATGTTGCGGTTAGAAAAGGAATTGTCAGATGTTACGTGCGGGTTCACTACTCTCATATTCAGAGAAGCTAAGCAAGAAATGGAATCACTTATTTTGAGTTTGCAGGACGACTTCTCCCGATTTCAAGTATCATCTGTTTTAAAACAGGTGCTTCATCAACCTCATTTTATCGTTCCAGGGGGAATCCATGTGTTGAGAGCTAAAATACACTGCGGTTAGCATGATTTTAATTCTAACGCTAACATACTAAATTACCTATAATTGTTCTCCAACTTTATACAGTTTCACATTTCAGCTGAAGCATTGTTTCTGTTTATTAATTGTTTGCAACTCTAGAGCTTGTTTATTTAAAAAGCAGTAACACGAAAGACAGTTCATCTTCAACCCTTTTACCTCAGTTATCAGTTCGAGAAAGTAAGTTTTGACAGTTGAAATAATTTCTAGAATAATAGTTTTTACGGTAAGGATGTTTGTGGGTTAACATTGCGAGAATCTGAATTTTAGAAAATCGTATCGAAGCATCTGGGCCTCCCAACTGTCTAGTTTGCCTCCGTGGACCGAGTGCTGTAAATGTTGAACTTGGCTTGAATAGATTGTCTTCTTCTGAATCCTATTACTTATCTCAATTGCTTGACCTCTCAAATAACGCCAAGAATGACATGGCCGATCCCGAACTATCTTATGTTTGCTCGGAGTGTCATGGTTACGTTAAAGGACTATCAGTACTCTACTCCAAAGTGGAAGAAATCTGTGTTGAACTTGCTGATGCACATCAATTCCTCGCTTCTCACATTCTGAAGTATCGTGTACCCAGGTCCGATTCCGCGATCAAAAGGAATGTTACCATTGCTCCTTTTCTTCGATTTAGATCTCGAATAGAGGATGGTAAGTCTAAGTTTTGCATTTATTTTATGTTTCACTTATGGAAAAAAATCAAATGCATATTGATTTTATTTGTTATGTATATAGATATATATGTATATATTATATCATTATATGTATATGAAATTGGTGATTTCATTTTTAGAATTGAAAGCTGCTCAGTCTCAACGGCGTAGCAAATTCTGGGATGTTCCTTTGAACGAAAATGGAGTTAGGCCAAGGCCGAAACCACGGCAGCAGCCGCCAAAATCCATTAATTTGGCTGAGGATATGGCCTCAGCTGAAATCGGATCTGAACCTAAAAACGATTGCGAAATGCCGCTTTCTTCAGTTTCGTCGAATGCTTCTGCTCAAGCTCGTATAAATCCTGATGTTACTGTTGGAATTTGCGCGGGCAATAATATGAACTTCGACCTTGAAGTATACAACCCAAGCTGTAGTCAGGACCAACAAGGTAACCCAGACCATAACCATGTCGATTTATTTGTAGAATTTGAAGATCAAGATGCAGAAGTGGATTTTGGTTCACCAATTAGAGCTGGGAACGACGAGATTATAGAAACCGAATTAGAGAATACGAATCGAATTGAGTCACATGCTCCAAATTCCGATGAAAACAAAGCTCCCTTAAGTCTCAGCCAGCAGATTGCGAAATATAAGGAACTAAGAAAGAAAAAAACTCCCTTTCCTTGTAGTTACTGTGGTATAAACTTCTCTGCAAAATGCGGTCTAAAGCGTCACATCGTTCGATTTCACACACAAGACTATAATTTCCGCTGTCAGTTTTGCCAAAAAGGATTCCACTCTAGCAGATACCTTCGAGAGCACGAGCAGTATAAACACCAGGGCATCAAGCCATATCTGTGTCCGATTTGTGGCAAGGGGTTTTCATGTCGAAAGAATTTAGATGTTCATGAAGCGAAGCACAGTGGGATTCGATCATTTCAATGCAAAAGGTGTGAGAAAAATTATATCGCTGCTTCAGCACTTCAGAAACATGTTGCTGCTATTCATGGGAACGAGAAATATATTTGTGAATTGTGTGGCAAGGAGCTGCCATCCAAGCACTATCTGAATATTCACATGAAAGCACATCGAGACAAAGAAGCAGGGGTCAAACGAAACTATGTATCCAAACGAAAGAAACAAAATAACAACAGCATGACTGTTCCAGTTCTTGAGGCTGCCATGGGAGGGAAAACCGTCGTTATTCAAAACGACGCTGCTACTGTCTCACTTGGAGGGTATCCTCAGACAACAGATGATATCACGTCGAATTCGGGCACTGCAGTATCCACTGTATGTCACAATTTTCAAGACCTTTTAATCCTAAACGAAAATGTGACTGGTCAAAATCATGCCACTCCGACCAATTAACATTGTTGTACGTGCCTCCTGATCAAAGTTGTCCTCGTTATTGCAGCCGGTATTAGGCATTTTAGTTATCCTGTTATGTCTTATCGTTGTTAGTGTTTGAATTGATATATTGTAATAATTATGACTTGTCAGTTTTCGTTCATGGCATTAAGTAATTACAGAGCTTATAATAATGGTTTGATTTTTATGACTTACTGAATATGTGTTGCAACTAATAATTTTATTCACAAAATCCCACATTTTATTTACAGAATTTATAACTTAATTTTGGATTTCTTGTGTATCGTATGATCCTAGTCTAGTGATGACCTCAAATCGTATGATACATACCGCGTCACACGGACATAGAGGTTGTAATAAAAATCGATATCGTCGTTGAAGATGCAAAACTTAACATCCTCCAAGAGATCCCATAACGTTACGAAAAGAATTTTAAGTTTTGTACCTTCAACGACGCTATACTATTATCAGAATGTTTAGTTTAGAAGATTAAAGTTTGAATATATTTTGCAAAAATTCTTATTCGATTCTGCCGTGTTGTAGTACTATAGTATTCATCATTAACGAACCAATAACCCAAGATGAACAAATTATTTCTGATTTTGAAACAAAGGGTGCAGATGTATATAAATTTTTTTTCATTTCATTCGTGTCAAGATATGACCATTTCCAAAATACCTATCATACACGCTAAAAAAATCAACGGAGATGTACCGGATATCTATTATTTTGTAATGGAAGTCTATTACAAAAACATCAATGGAAGAACCTATTAAATGTGTCAATAGTTTTAAATGTTAATTATTTAAGGAGCCCCTCTATTAAAAATAGTGATATAACTTAATCCCTTCTACCGTTTGTCCTATAAAAGTTAATAGCAACGCCTATTACATTTTCCTACAAGATCCCTATTGATTATTAATTGCTATTACATAATCAATTTATTAACATTTTTAACAAAATAGTAGACGAGGGCCAGGATTCGAACGGGTTAAATGTTGTGTAATAGAATTTTCGGTAAAAATCAATAGAGATCATTATTGCTTTACCATTTTTATAGGGATACTGGTTAAAAAAATTACCGACTTTCGGTTGACCATAATTTGAAATTTTACCGAGTTTCTTGTTACGATTAATAGATAACCCTGTATACCCTTATGTTTACCGGCATCTCTATTACTCGTTTTTTTACCGTGTACTAAAAAGCAGCATGGATTCATCTCCCACTTTGTAATTCAATAAACTAGCGGCCAAAAGTTTAGTGCTATAGCTATTAAGCTACATGATGAATAGATAAATAAAACTAAAAAAGTTTATCCAAACAAAAAGTGCCGTTATAAGTATTATTACTTAACTTTTCTCAGCCTTGTTCGACTGCGATCCGAATTAAATTTCAGGTTTTTTGTTCGACTTTTTTAGTTTAGCTGTGCAAGGCTGCTTGCATTTTGCATAATGCAAGGTGGCTAGACGCTAGACTTATTAGAGCCTTGGTTGTTTGGTTGACTGCAACCTTACAGTAATGTAATAATTAATTATTAACGTAAAAGTAATTGAAACATGCACAGCACAAGCACATACTAAAAACAAAATTATTCGATATCAATAATCTGGGTGTCCTTCGACTCACTCGTCGATTTTTAGGGACACTTTTAGTATTTTATGGAGGCATCTATTGTGTAAGCAGGGAACATGGTAGCAAATAAAGCGGAAACTGGAATTAAATTCGGAAATGCAAAAAATTCAAAGTTAATGCAAAATGAACTAAACAGAAGCGAACCATTCGCCAGTCAAACAGCTACTTCGGTTTCTGTACCGGCATCAATATCAACACCATCTGCACGGGAACCCAATGTAAGGCCACAGAGTTCGTACGAAGGAATCAATGAAACCAAAAATGGACCGTCGAAACCAGAATTTGTTTTGGAAAAAGATGATTGGTTGAACATCGAAGCAGAAACAGTACCGGTAACAGAACAACAGGATATTCCAACGGGAACAAAATTATTCCAGCAGCGTATGTTGCTGATACCAAAATTGCGGGGGATGCTGACTTATACATGGTCTCACTTAAATTGTCAAGTGCGGTCAACACCAAGCTGTTGGGGAAAAACAGATCCTGGTCCTTTCATTCTACATCATGGCAAGTTCCAATTTCCATTGACAGTGTTATACACTCAAAACTTGTTTGTTTTAAACAGTAAATAATGGAGTATGTGATGCAGTATCTGGGGTCGTGAAATCCGGCGAACTTTGGGCACTTATGGGAGCAAATGGAGCGGGCAAAACAACATTGCTGAATATTTTGAATTTTCGTGCTCATAAAAGTCTGATAGTCACTGGCGATCGTTGCATAAACGGATCGCATGTAGGGCCTGAATTAGTTTCGTCCATTTCTGCTTACGTGCATCAGGACGATATATTCTATCCCTTACTCACAGTCAGGGAACATTTGGTTTTCTCGTCGTTAATGCGCTTACCCGCCGACTTTACGAAAATGGAACGTCATGCGCGCATAGATGAAATTTTACACGAGGTTTGCATAGTAAATCATTTAACTTTTTTCTAGTTATTTAACTTTTTACAATAGTTGCATAGCATTTATTTTTGAAACCCTATTTCATATCAAATTTAATTATATTATTTTTGATTAGCTGGGTCTATGGGACATACGAAACTCTTACATAGGTAGTCCAACTAGTTTCCAAGAGGTCTCTGTTGGCGAGAGGAAACGTTTAGCCTTTGGCGCGGAAGTATGAATGAATCCGAATGCCAAATGAAATTGACAACTATTTGTCTTAAAAAAGCAAATAAAATTCCGAATCGCTTCTATACTTTTAGCAGTTACTAGATAATCAGTTATGCACAGCACAGCACAATCTTCGTTTTTGTTTTTAATCTCACTTTGTTTTGAAAGATTCTGACAGACCCAGCCATTATGTTTTGTGATGAGCCCACTACTGGTTTGGACACATTTATGGCACAACATGTGATAGAGATCATGCACAAAATGGTAGCAAGTGGCAAAATTATAATTTGTACCATTCATCAGCCTACGTCAGAAGAGTTCGCCATGTTTGACAATGTCTATTTGATGGCTGAAGGGAGGATGATATATGCAGGATCAAGGAATGGCGCTCTGGATTTTTTTGCTCAAAATGGATATGCTTGTCCTTTGACACATAATCCTGCTGATTACTACCTACGCATCATGGAAATCAAACCGGATGAGGAGCAATCAAGCAGGATTCGAACCGAGTATCTTGCTAATGCGTATAGACGAACAGATAATTTCATAGAGCTAGATGTGAGTGAGAACATGAAACACAAGTGTACGAAGAGAAGAACTAATGATTTAGTTACAGTTGTAAGTAACAGCAACCTTACAGATCTTCTTACTTCCTATAATTACAGTATATTGCATCTTTACGCTTTGAAAAATCAGTGGAGATGGCCATGATCGAACAGGAATATCGAAAAGGAAAATATGTGGCAAGTTGCTGTGCTCAATTTAAAGCATTGGTATGGCGCACGTTTTTACTTTCCATGAGGGAACCTATTCTTCGATACACAAGGATGTTTCCATCCCTGGTAATACTAAATGCACCAATTTAATTTTAAGTCACATATAAGCAACTAGATATATTTAACCGGTATCCATCATTTATTGATTATTTAATATCTTTACTTGGACACGGTCACCTATTTATTTAGCGTAATATAAATATTTTTTTTCATTTGCCTATTCTCGTACTTGCAGGTTGTAGGATTTTTTTTAGCGATGATTTATTATCGAATACAAGGTGCAGCATATAGTACTCAGGAAGCGGCGAGTATTTCTGGACTGTTTACTGTTTGTACTTTACTCATACTTTTGTTGTCCTACTATGCTGTCGTTTGTGTAAGAGTAACTTCACAAGACAACTTATGTGTTCCCTAAAAAATAATGTCAAAAAACTTTAAAATGAAAAACAAAAAACTGAAAAATTGCTTGAAACTTCAATATAACGGTTAACGATGTCGTTTTCATTCTACAGTATAAAGTTTTGAAACCTTTTGAAGAACACTTGCAAATTAAAAATCGAAAAATCCTGTAAAAAAATAAGTCCTCCATGTGGTCACTTCGTTACCCAATTTTACATGCTTTATTTTAAGCTTTAAAATGAGCAATCCAAATCTAGTGCTGACTAAAAATTGTTTATCAAAGGAGGGACCACAAGGAAGTCTCAATATTAAGCTAAAACGTTTTCACATCCGTCTTACCGTAAAACTTCAAATAAGAGCCTGCCCCTAAGAAAGCGGGGGCAATCATGCGATTGAGTACAAAGAGAGTCGGTCTCTAAAGATAGCCGGTCTTCAAATACAGCCTGTCTCTTATGAAAACCGGTCCTTTTTTACTATGCCGTGCTACGGTAGACTTAAATTCTACAACTTGTAGCTAATAATAATTAACATGAAAAGCTGCTACTTCTAGCTAATGTTTATTTTCCTTGTTAAAAGTTGCAATATTTCTTTAGGATGAAATTTATCGCCATAGGTATCGGTTCCAGACACAATTGTGTCTTTTGTTCGTGTTACTAATTATCAGTACTAATTATGCACGTTTGCTTATGAATATTAAATGATTAAAATGTAACATTTTGCATTTAAGTTAATGGAAAGACATTTTCTTTGTGTTGAATAGTAATAAACATTAATGAACATTGAATTTGAATACTAGATTTGGTGATTAAAAATACTTCACTCAGTCGTTGCTCTTACTTAACGGCAAAATTTTATTTCGAATTCGATTCAAGCAAGGTTTCATTTTTGTTATCAATTTTCCCGTAATTTATACTAAGTAATAAAGATTCGAATTAGGGGGAGAGCGCCTATAGGTGACCAGCCCCTAAATGTGATACCCCCGTGTATTGCACGGTTTTCAGGACGTACATAGCAAATTATCGATTACTTGAATACCTTATCAATACGGCAGCTGAAACTGTAAAACGTGTAGCACAGTATCACAAAAACAGAATAAATTACTCCGGACTGATTGTTGGATATGCCACATGTTTGTACGAATTTGTGGACGAGGGT
>JAAXYX010004334.1:0-12539 GCA_036851915.1 Ptenothrix huangshanensis
AAACCCGCATCTTTTTATTTTAGACTCAATAAACTGCTACTGCTGTTGTGAAAAGTCAAAAAAACTCAAATTCAAAAAACGGCATCTGTTTTTCTGTAAATTTCAAAAAATGGTATCTCCTTGTGAGTAAATTTTAAAAAACGGCGTCTGTTTTTGAGTAAATCTCAAAAAATTGTATCTGTTTTTCCACAAATTTGAAAAACCCGCATCTTTTTATTTTAGTTTCGATGAACTGCATCTGTTGTTGTGAAAAGTTAAAAAAAACTCAAATTCTAAAAACGGCATTCGTTTTTGTGTAAACTTTAAAAAAACTACGACTGTTTTTGTAAAACAAATTAAAAACCATGCTCTTATTTTTTATATTTAAGAAAAACAACACCAGTTTTTGTGTTAATTTTAAAAACATGCGTATATATTTTTCCGCAAATTAAAAAAAAGCTGTAATTATCTGTTTTTGTGAAAGACTAAAAAAGCGGAGCCTTTTTTAGTAAATTTGAAAATACTGCATCTGTCAATGTAAAACAATTCAAAAACCTTGCCCTTAATCTGCAAAACAGCAGCACCCGTTTTTGTGTTAATTTCGAAAAGCTTCTGTTTCAAAAATCTACTGTTAATTTTTAAAATCCACCTACAAGACCTACCCCTTTTGACAATTCTGGTTAAATTATTACCTGAAAAATCCTATAATTTTATAAAATAATTTTGGGTAATTAGAATTACGGAATACTTACATCTTTTGCCAGGTTAATGAATTGACATCGTCGTAATTGGAATCTGAGAAATAGCCAATGGCGAGGATGTCATCGTTACTGTAGTACAGAGGGGAAGTTACGTTGATTTTAATCGAGCCACCGTTACTCGCATGAATTGTCCACACACAACTTTCTTGAAGATCCTTCGGTCTTTGCATTCTGTAAGAGAGCGTTTTTATTCCCGCATCTGCCTCAAGTACACCTCCGCAATCGTTGTCCGCTAATCATTTCAAAAAACCACAAAAGATTTTAAAAAGTTTAAAAAAATTGTCCAGAAAAACCAAAAAACCCAGTAGCGTCGGTAAGAAGTTTTCGTGTAGGCCTACCAAAACTGTACATTTGTAATCCAAACTTAAAAAAGGACCCCCTTTTTACTGCGAATTTAGAAATGCATCTTTTAGTGCCAATTTTTTAAAAACTGCGCGTATTTATTTTAAATTTTAAAAATGAGTGTCTTTTTTTGCAATTTTAAAAATATGCTTTTGCGCAAATTTAAAAACGCGCCTATTAAATTTAGAAACAACGGAGCTTTTTTATTTTCAAGCTGGAAAAAACTGCCATTTTATTTTCAATTTGGAAAAAAACTGCCCCACTTTATTTTTAACTTTGAAAAAACTGCGCTATTTTATTTTCAATTTCAAAAAAACTGCACCGTATAATGTTTAATTTTAAACCGAAAAAAACTAACAAAATGAATGTGTACGTAAGTAATTACTAATTACGTAAGCAAGTGAAATCCTTTACTTACGGTATTTATTCTGCAAGCTTTGCTCTGTTGAAATTTCGTTTCCACTCTGAGCTACGTTTGGTGACGGGCTCGCTTCGATTTTTGGAATCGGACTTAAAATTACCAGAAATAAAATGCAATTCAAACACGCTTTGAACATCATTTTGAAATAGGAGCGCAACTTTTGAAGAAAGAATCAAAAAAAATTTTTTCAAGTGGGATTCAGACTTGGAAGAGATTTGCGACCAAGCTGCAGTTCAATACTGAAGGCTGAATTTGCGATCTCTGACCATTTGTGCAAATGGGTTGGAATGCAGTGACTATTTATGCATTAATTATTGCTAATCACCATTCGAATTGCATGAGAAGCTCCTTCA
Organism: Ptenothrix huangshanensis; assembly: GCA_036851915.1. Classification (NCBI taxonomy): domain Eukaryota; kingdom Metazoa; phylum Arthropoda; class Collembola; order Symphypleona; family Dicyrtomidae; genus Ptenothrix; species Ptenothrix huangshanensis. The sequence goes on from JAAXYX010004334.1 coordinate 1,857, forward strand.
CATGTGCTCATGAGAACACATTCACTTAATTCCTATTCATAATAGTTGCTACATAATTTTCCTCGTGAGTTATTTTTACTCCTGACTTAGCCTCGCTGCAAATAAACTCAGGAAATCAGTACAAAAGACAGAAACTGATCTGTTAAAACTGAAGTAAAGTATTGTGTCAAATCACGCTTTTAAGTATCGATGCACGCTTGATAATTGTATACTAAAATTGGTTAAAATGCGTTTCCAAAAATATACAAAATTGCAACAATTGTAAAAGGCAAATAACAAACAATAAGAAATTCAGTTTTTTACAGACACAAAAAATAATTGCTTGTAACTTGTAAAAAACGATAATTCTTACTTTGCAAGACCTGCAACTAAAACTGCTGAAAATTGCTAAAAAATCGAAAACGACTGATAAAAAACATTCTAGTGATTTAGGCGTTTTCGAAATCGGCAAAAAGTAAAAATCGACGCCTTTGAAAAATTTGAATTAAAGATAATTAGTCTTTTTCAAAAATGATAGCTAAGTAACTACTTAAGCAACATTTTGGGCTTTATACAAAGTTTTTAAAACAAAATAATTGTGCATCTAAAAAGTGTTCAAAATAGAAATTTCGACTTTTCGTAAAAATGCTCTTATTAGAAAGTGTGACGTTTCTCATTAGCATTCAAAATAGAGAATTGAACATTTTAAAACGGTACGCTTAATAAAAAAAGTTGAAATTTTAAAAACGCTTTAAAAATCAAAAATTTGACTTTTTAAAAAAGTGCCTACAGTAGGAAAGCAGCATTTTTGAAAAAGTGCTCAAAATAGAAAATGTAATTATTTCAAAAAGCGCTCCAAAGAGAGTAATAAACATTTTAAAAACGTGCTCAAGATTATAAAATTTACATTTTAAAAAAGTGTTGAAAATAGCAAATTTGACTTTTTAAAAACATGCTTAAATTAGAATATTTGGCTATTTAAAAAATGCTCAAAATAGAAAATTTGGCTTTTTAAAAAAGTGTTAAAAGATGAAAATTTAACTTTTTCAAAAAACGTTAAAATTAGAGAATTGAACATTTTGAAAAATTGTTCAAAAAAAAAATTGCCGTTACAAGAATTGGTTAAAATAGAAAATTGGACTGGAAATTAGAAAATTTTTAAAAACTGCTGAAAATAATGTATTAGCTTTTTTTAGCGGCAAACAAAGAATTGGAATTTTAAAAAAGTGTAAAAACTACTCTTAAGTACTAAGCATTACAAACAGTAATCAATTAATTATTTCTTTTTAGCCGCTTTTATGCTCATTTCTACTACCGTGCGATAAGTCTATTTTTACCATTGTTACGAAATAAGAATGAATCGAAGATAATTTAAAAGACGTCATCGGACTATTGTAAAAAGTAAAATAAAGGCCGGTGCAAGATTAACTTGCAATTCGTATGCTTATTTATTATGCATTTATGTACATGAAAAATAAGTGGGATTTTATAATTATATTTTTACAAGTGTGCCTGGTGAGTACAAATCCAAGAATTTGGTGCTAAACTTACTACAGAATATACCCTTGTAATGCTCAGAGTGGTTTTCAGTTTGTCTGAAGCAAGTTCTATTAGGAAGCATAACTATTTTTTTTCACTGGGACTAAAGCATCGACATTGGGGATATTTTAAGGTGCCTATAAAACGGTAATTACGATTATTAGTTTGTGCATATCATAAGAACTAACTTTGAATTTTAATGGAAATAAAGTCTTATCTTAGACCTGAAGAACCTGAAATTTCCTGATATGCATTCCACATTTAAATTAAAACCTGTTTATTTATGTTTATACTCGATTATGTAATCGTAAATCATGAGCCAGAACCTTTCCTAACTACATACTACGTTTTCCTAAAATAATTTCAATATTGAACTCGGCTTCATTTTATTTGTCAAATGTAATTTTGCGTCAGAAAAACGCTGCCACATTTTTGTGCAAATTTAAATAAACTTCTACCGTTTTTTGTAATTTCACAAAACAGTGCGTCAATTTTGTGTAAATTAAAAAAATGCGTCATTTTTTGCTAATATTAGAAAAAATGTACGCGCTTTTTTGTTAATTGTAGAAAAAACTGCGCCTTTTTTGTTAATTTTAGAAAAATCTGCACCTTGTCTTGTTGATTTTAGACAAAGCTGCGCCTTTTTTGGTTAATTTTTAAAAAAACTGCGCCGTTTTTGTTTATTTTATATAAATCAGAACCTTTTTTTATTAATTTAAAAAAAACTGTGCCTTTTTCGTTAGTTTTAGAAAAAACTGTGCCTTTTTTGTGAATTTTAAAACATGACCCCCAATTAATGTTATGAGGTTATGACAAAGGGACGGAACAAATATTTGGAAAAGGATAATTTTAGTGCCACGCGTAGCCACATTTTAAAACACGTTAGGTCTGGATTGTAAGTTCAAGTTTTAAGCTCTTGGTTTTGTTGTACGTAGTTGTAAGGGCAGAAAATGGTAACTTGAAAAACAATGCAGCATGCGAACACGTGTATAAAAATATTCGTAATTACATATGTTAAATATAAGACACGAAATAATTTTCTTTGCAATTATAAGGACAATAAAAGTCACCTCATAAAATCCTTCGCAATTGTATCCAACTGACATTGCATATAATGGCGTGAGTATTAGTAGTACACAATTATTTATATACGTTACACGTGGGCTATTTCATTTATACCCTCGTCAAAACTCCAAGCCAAATCCGAATTTGGTAAAACAAAAGTTTTTTTCTCGCTTCAAAAACAAATATGTGAATTCGCTTTGCAACAGTTAGCGGAGTAACAAATTAAATAAGCCTGAAAAGGACAAACAGGACCGAGTGAAAAGTTGGTCAACAAAAAGCACTTTGATTTTTTGATATTGTAGAGTAGAGTAGTACAAAGTAGTTATAAAATGAATTTACTCTTCGCCAATCCACTTACGCAGGCATTCCAGTACCTGCTCCTCTTCTTTTACGGGACTTCACTGGAAACTCTCCACACAGAGTTTGCCACCGCGGATCAGATGGCCTATGGAAAATACCAAGAAATATTAGCCCAAAAATTGGGCAGCGAGCGCCAGGAAGTGTACGACTTTGTAGTGGGTACAATGTCTAAATTATTTTGGTAGTTTTATAACTAGGCTTGGTGTTCGTGTGGTGCGTTAAGGTAATCTTTAACTTTGTAGTTGGCGGAGGTTCAGCTGGCGCTGTTGTAGCAAGTAGACTGAGCGAGGAGAATTATTCCGTGTTGCTAATTGAGGCTGGCGGGTATCCTTTTCCCTTGACGCACATTCCTTTAATGGCGGCTCCGATGCTTAACACTCCCACAATTGACTGGGCAGATCAAGTGGTTCCACAACAGCACGCCTGTCAAGCTCTCAACAACAATGTTCGTACACAATAAGCTGTTAGTAATTACATCTTGCAGACGCGTAGCTCAAAGGAGTCGTTGTGTGCTCCAGTACCCCCCAACATTTTTAAAATGTGCAACAAATAAAGCGGTTCTTTAAATTAACACGAAATACCGACCCAATCTTTTCAAGAATTTACATTTTTCTAAAATTAATAAAAAAGGCGCAGGTTTTTCTAAAATTAACAAAAAAGGCGCAGGTTTTTCTAAAATTAACAAAAAAGGCGCAGGTTTTTCTAAAATTAACGAAAAAGGCGCAGGATTTTCTAAAATTATTAAAAAAAGGCGTATTTTTTTCTAAAATTAACTAAAAAAGCGCAGGCTTTTCTAAATTATTAAAAAAAGGCGTATTTTTTTTCTAAAATTAACAAAAAAGGCGCAGGTTTTTCTAAAATTATCAAAAAAGGCGCAGGCTTTTCTAAAATTATTAAAAAAAAGGCGTATTTTTATCTAAAATTAAAAAAACATCTTTGGTTTCTATAAAATTAACAACAAAGGCACCGATTTTTATAAAATTAACAAAAATGGCTCTGATATTTTTGAAATTTACATACAAGGCGCGTTTTTTTTTCTAAAATATTAAAAAAAAGCCCATTGTTTTAAACTTACACAAAAATGACGTATTGTTTTGTGAATTCAGAAAAAACTTTAGCAGTTTATTTAATATTGCAAGAAAATGACGCAGCGTTTTTTAATTCAAATAAATAACTACAAATGACTGACTGTTTGTTGAAATTTGGGAAAAACGAGCAGTTTCCTTTAGTGAGCACGAAATAGTTGCAGTTTTTTAGAAAGTCTACAATAAAAATAGCTTTGAAGATTCTACATGTTGTTTTGCACTAAAATAATGACAATAGAATTGGAAAAAATATTAAGATTTGTTTCTCTCCCCTGAAATTAAATCCCTCATTCCCGGTCTTGTTGTGCATTAATTATAACATGAGATATTCGGTATTTGATTGAGTAATTAATAGCTAAAGAACTTGACATTAGGCTACAATCTACAACCGAGGGAAGGCTCTTGGAGGAAGCAGCAACATCAACTTCTTGTTTTACATGCGAGGAAATCCACACGACTTCAACAATTGGGCGGCAGAAACAGGAGATCCGGAATGGGAATACGAGAATCTTCTTCCGTTCTTTAAAAAGATGGAAAATACCCATGGAAAATTTGCCGGAGGTTTGATTAAATAAAACAAAATATACAATTTTAATGCAGTGGCGTAACCAAGGGTAGGCCAGGTAGGCCTAGACCTACCTAAGAAATTCAGCTTATAGTATCTGAGATGCAGTTTTTTGAAAATTTTAGAAAAAAGGTGTTGTTTTTTTAAATTTACACAAAAACAGATGCAGTTTTTTGAAAATTTTAGAAAAAAGGTGTTGTTTTTGTAAATTTACACAAAAACAGATGCAGTTTTTTGAAAATTTTGGAAAAAAGGTGCTGTTTTTTTAAATTTACATAAAAACAGATGCAGTTTTTTGAAAATTTTAGAAAAAAGGTGTTGTTTTTTTAAATTTACACAAAAACAGATGCAGTTTTTTGAAAATTTTAGAAAAAAGGAGCTGTTTTTTTTTAGTTTTAGAAAAAAGGTGTTGTTTTTTTAAATTTACGCAAAAACCGATGCAGTTTTTTTAAATTATTGAAAAAGGATGCCGTCTTTTTAAATTAACACAAAAACAGATGCAGTTTTTTGAAAATTTTGGAAAAAAGGTGCTGTTTTTTTAATTTGTTTAAAGACACAAGCTTTTTTTCATTTTACACAAAAAGACGAGCAGGTTTTATTAATTTACACCAAAACAGATACCGTTTTTTTGAAATTTACGAACATAGCAGACGAATTTATTAGTTTATACAAAAACGCATGCAGTTTTTTTTAAACTTATACCCAAATAAATCCAGTATTTTTAGTATGCCTACTAGGAAAAAATCTGGCATAAAATGTGTTTATTTTATTGTTTGCGTCTTTTAGGAGAACACCGTGGGACAGATGGTCCTTTGCATGTTGGACCAAGTTGGGCCCCTCTCCAGAAAGAGTGGCTGGAAGCCGGTGAAGAACTTGGCTATCCAACGAAGGATCCCAACAGCTACCAGACACAAAAGTTAGTTTTGTAAAATAACCAACAGAAAACGGATGGACAAAAATGTTACAAAAATCATGTACTTTTTTATAGGTTTTTACCCCGTTGACACGACAACAACCAAGCGTGGCACAAGGTCCACAACACACATGGCATACATTTATCCAGCCCTCAACCGACCCAACTTGAGCATAAAACTTTACTCTCATGTCACAAAGGTTTTTTTAATTTACTGAATAATCTTTATGGATATTTCTCAGTGCGTTTACGTTAGTTGTACTCGCAACCAATGAAGCGGATGAAGAGTCAAAACGAGCTAAATACAAATGGCTCTATAAACAAAACTACCTCAACTTATAACGCCCAAAAATCAAAATGACTACAATTTTTTAAAGTGAATTTTCAAGTTTTAAAATTAAAATACGAAATTTTGAAACGTTTCGAAATTGCTAAAATTAGAAATTTTGAGAATTGAGAGCTTCAAATTTTGAAAATTAGAAAGCTTGAAAGGTTTCAAAATTGTTAAAGTAAGAAATGCTGATACGGTTCAAATTGTTAAAATATGAAATTTTAAGAGGTTTTAAAATTGTTAAAATTAAAAACTTTAAACCGTCAAAATTGTCGTAAAATTAATAGTTTTCAGGCGTTTTTTTCGTGTTTAAACACGAACTTTTGAGATTGAATTTGTTAAACTTAAAAACCTTGAGCCGTGCCAAGATTTTAAAATACATAAAAAATGATGCAACGTTGCAAAATTGCTCAATTTAAACATTTTGAGACGTTTCCAAATGGTTAAAATAAAATATTTTGAAACGTTTTCAAAAATATCAAAAGCAAAGATTTTGATGCGCTTTTTCAAGCCAAGGTTAAGATAATAAATTTTGATGCGTTTCAAAATAGTTTAAGCAGGTAATTTTAAAAAAAGTTGCTCTAAAATTAAAACTACTTTTTTAATACAAAGCAAATTTTGTTCTAATGCTCAAAGGTCATTTTGCTTTTAAGTTGTATTGGATTTAGTTGAGTTTTTTCTATAACCATTTAGATTTAGCTCATTTTGACTCGAAATCCAGGATATTCTGAAATGAAATGAATTTTAGGTAGTACTGGATAGCAACAAGCGGGCGACTGGAGTGAGTTATGTGTATGCCGGGAAGGAATATTTTGTAGGCGCAAGGAAGGAAGTAATTCTTAGTGCGGGAACTCTTGGTTCTCCTCAAATTCTCATGTTGTCTGGAATCGGACCACAGAAAGATTTGGAAGCGTTGGGAATCCCTGCTCGAGTTAATTTACCCGTGGGTCAAAATCTCCAAGATCACGTTATGACGTACGTCGGCCCATTTTTGATTGACGATGGAAAAGGATTCAATGGAGACAGAGATGTAAACCCGCAGTCACTTCATCAGTACATTCAACATGGAACAGGTGCTAATGTCCATTGTTTAACCAAATCCGATTTAAAAGCTCAACTCAAGTCAGCTGATAACAAGCGCTGATCCCGAGGGGAGGGGCAAGGGCCTGTACCCTCCTAGCAATAAAATACAGCGCTGTGTAGACTTAATGAGTTCAATTTAAAATTTACACTAGATACAATGCGTTTTTTACAAGAATTAAGTAAACACGGATAAAGTTCTGTGTTTACGAAAAACAGGCCCATTTTTTGTACAAAAAAAGGTGCAGCTTTTTGAAAAGTAAAAACATGCGTTTTTGAAGTTTGCAAAAAAATATCCATTTTTTTGAAATTTGCAAAAATGGCAGTTTTTCAAAAAATATTCAAGCACGAGTGCCGTTTTTAAAAATATGCACAAAACATATTATGCAGATTTTTTAAATTGCAATAAAAAAAGGTGCAGATTTTTGAAATTTCAAGAAAAAATGGTGCAAATTTTAACAAAAACATGTGCAGATTTTTGACATTTTAAGAAAAAATGGTGCAAATTTTAACAGAAACAGGTGCAGATTTTTGACATTTTAAGAAAAAATGGTGCAAATTTTAACAAAAACAGGTGCAGATTTTTGACATTTTAAGAAAAAATGGTGCAAATTTTAACAAAAACATGTGCAGAATTTTAAAGTTTTAAGAAAAAATGGTGCGGAATTTTAAAATTTTAACAAAAACAGGTGCAAAGTTTTGAAATTTTAAGAAAAAATAATGCGGAATTTTAAAATTTTAACAAAAACAGGTGCAGGGTTTTGATATTTCATGAAAAACAGGTGCAGATTTTTGCAATTTCAATACAAACCGGTTGCAGATTTTTAAATTTGCAACAAAACCAGGTGCAGATTTTTCAAAATTCGCAGTAAATATAATGAGGTTTTTGAATTGCCTTCTGAATGAAGTTTGTCTGGATCCGCCCGTGGCTGTTGAATGCGTAAGAATTAAAATGGAAAGTTGTATGCCACAGGAACTTTCGGTTCTGTTATTGCTGCTGGAGGAGCGGTTGTTGCAAGTTCTGGAGGAAATTCGTCGTGGCCGAACATCTTCATGAAATTGTCAAGTTATGCGGTGGTAGAAAACACCGCAATGCAATTCCAACATGCCCACAATATAAAGCCTGGCGTATTACAAAAATACTTTGAGCCTGACTACGGACGAGATGCGTTTTTGATCACAGTTTCCCTTGGCTTGCCGGAATCGCGGGGAGAAGTAAAGCTGAAAAGCAGCGATCCCTTGGACAAACTCATTATCGATCCCAAATACTTTTAGGTCCCTAACGACTTGGATGTGCTCGTTGAAGGTAAAACATTTTATCCATTTCATTAAACTCTCTTTATGCACTTTTAATGACGCGGATCCAGAATGGGCAGGTTAGAAAACAGGTGGAGTTTTTCTAAATGTACAGGAAAATAGAAGCGGTTTTTTGAAATTTTCCTAAAATCGGATGCAGGTATTTTAAATTTACCCAACAACGGATGCGTTGTTTTCAAATTTGAACAAAAACAGCAAAGTTTTTCGAAATTAACACGAAAAAAGATGTTGTACATAATTCAATAATTCCACTACACATAATTTGCTTTTTATTTAGCCACCTCCGTGAAATTTTTTGAATACGAATCCGACTCTGCAGTTTGAACATAAAAAAATCTGTTATTGGACAAATGTTTTTTGCTACATTTCAGGAGTGAAATTCGCAATCAAAATCGGGAATGGGACTGAGGCGTTTAAAAAAGTGGGTTCCAGGTTGACGACGTCGTTTTTCCCGGGCTGTGAGGAATTTGGCGATGCTCGGAGTGACGAATATTTGAAGTGCTACGTTCGTCACAGGACCCACACACTGTGGCATTTTACATGCACCAACAGAATGGGAAAAGGCAAGGACGACCCTAATGCTGTCGTAGACTCCAATTTAAGGTAATTTAGAAACAACAATGAGTGTACAACAGTTACCGTTTCTCGCATTTTCTTCTGTATTTGATTTTCAAACAGTGGCGTAACATGGGGCAGGCCAATTAGGCCCAGGCCAACCTAAGAATTAGAGATTATGCTACATAAGATGCCGTTTTTAAAAATTAACACTAGATAAGGCTTAGTTTTTTTAAATCGGTAGAAAAACAGACGCAGTTTTTTAAAATTAACACCAAAATATACCCATTTTTTAGGTATAATATTAAACCATCTCCCTTATGAATACTTTGTGTCTCCTAAATGAATAGTTTTGGTCTCCCTCCATTTCGGATAGAATAAGCCTCCTAAAATTATGAACTAGTCTCCTATGAAAGATGAAGTGGTCTCCTAATCGGATTTTATTAGCCTCCTACGTTTTTGCTTAAAAACTTAATATTTAGTATAATTACAAACGGAAAACATTCAAATAAAGGATTAATTACTCATGATTCTGACAGTAATGAAAATAATAAGTATAAAAGTTTGAAGTAGTGATAAGTATAAATTTTTCAAGTAACGATAAGTATAAATATTTCAAGTAACGATAAGTATAAATATTTCAAGTAACGATAAGTATAAATATTTCAATAACGATAAGTATAAATATTTCAAGTAACGATAAGTATAAATATTTCAATAACGATAAGTATAAATATTTCAAGTAACGGTTAATAAAAATATTTTACGTAACGGTAAATATAAATAATGCAAGTCAAGGTGACTATAAATAGTTTAAGTAACGACAAAAGGGCAAAAGGCCGCCGACGGCGGCAGGTCTTCCTCTTTTTCTTTTCTGTCCAATAGAAATAGATTTCGCCAGTGGTGGAACATCAAGAATTTGCAAGCGAATCGGTACGCCTAGTATGTGCTTGCAAGTTTATTCTGTTGCAAAGACAGGGCAACTACAAGTTGTAAGTGTCAAATCGCTGGAGTTCAGCACAACTTTTCACAAAGAAGTATGCGATTTGACGTATGTGTCGAAACTTTTCCAGGATAGCCTGGCGTTAACCTTGATGTAGTCTGCAACTTTCTTCGTATTGAAGATTGCGTCTGTAGCAGATACGTAGTAAGTTTTAAAATGCGAACTTGTATTTCGCAACGTCATCTTACTTGGACCAGAAGGCCACTGAAATGCATTAGTATACATTGGCAACGTCAAGGTTGGTGACTTTGAAAAGCTCTTGTAATTAATGCATGAAGGATCTCTCTCTTATGACCATTGGTGAATTAATTTCTAAAAAAGTCGAAGAAACTGAGCCAATGGCAATTTGGTTCGAAACGTCCCACTTGCTATTTTATCTTCCGATGCTATTTAATCTATTTTTCAATGATGTTGGCTCTTCCGTGTCCTGTGATTATGTAGCTTATGCTGATGATTTGGTGATATACCTATACGATTCTTGTCTTTCTACTCTATTTTGTAAAATTCGAGGTGTCTTACAGAGTGTCTCGGACTGGATGCATAGTAACTCATTGTCTATTAACATTGCTGAAACCAAATATATTATATTTCAGGGTCTAGTCTCGACAATGATGAGTCACTTTGCATTATTGGACAGGAAATAGAACGGGTTTGGTCATTTAAATACCTTGGAGTTATTGTTGACGCAAAGCTAAATTTCTAACAACACTTCTCCTCGATACTAAAAAAGACTTCTAAAGCCATGGGGGCTTATCATAGGATTAAAAGGTATTTAAATGATGATATTAAACGATTGCTTGTAAAGTCATATGTACTCTCTTACTTAGATTTTTGTTTACTGGCGTGGTGCTGCGTAAGCGATTCACTTATATCTATGCTTCAAACAAAGTT
>JAAXYX010004335.1:0-12538 GCA_036851915.1 Ptenothrix huangshanensis
GTTTTTAATCAAGTCACAAGTTGAGTCATATGATGTGCTTTGTTTGTTGTTTTGTGGTGTTTTGGAGTAATGTCAAAGTCAAAGTCAGAAATGTCAAAGTAGATAAAAATGTACTCCTCATACACACCCGTGATCACTAGCTAAATAAAATAAAATATCAGCCCACTCTTGAGAATAAATGCAAATCAAATTTCCAAGAATCTAGGACTAGGAATTCCGAATCTGCCTGTAGTGTAAGAGTTCTCTGATACTGAAGATGAAACTGACTTTGTAGTGAGTTTGAAGTTGAAGGCCTTTCTACTAAATAGATACATATGTACCTACGCGAACCTACCTACCAGAGTTTCAAGCTAAAGTGAGGTTTTATCTCTCTTGTAACTTGTAATAATTGTAGTTTGTATCTGCAGTAAATTTGTGACCATCTGACTATGTTATCTGTTGGTGAAACACGTTGTGCCTCCCTTGGGCCTCTTTGAAGGCAATTAAAGGAAACTTACGCAACGGATTTCTCTTCCACATAATTTAGATTTCAGCCTGTCATTGATAAGGGGATTTACAATTTTGCTTTGCAATCCTACGAACAACTCTATTTGCATAGTTTGCATAAATTCTTGCATTACTTCAAACTTAGTGTATCAAGTCTATAAAGTCACTCTCTCTAGTCTCTTTCGAACTGTAATATTATTCCTTGTTCGTTCTCGGATTCCTTGCCTTCCTTTACTAGTTCACATTGGAACTTTGGGAACAATCTGAATTTGTCGAACTAACAAACCAAACATAACCCATTCGTCTATTTTGAATAATGTACCTAAGATAACGATAGCAAAGCAATGTTACAATCAAGGAAATTCTCCAAGTAGAAGAACAAGTAGCTAGACCAAACCAGGACAGGCGAGACAAGGCATGGCTTACGATTAGGTTAGGTGAAGGGCTTGTAATTTAATTTCTGCAGATACTCTGGGCTCGGCTAGATTTCGGTGTTCCTATTATTTACAGATACATTTGTGATTGTAAGCAAGGGTGTTTTCGGTACAAGTAGAGTATAGGTGTATATGTGTTACAGCTTTAATGTAATACAAATATATACCTACATACTATGCTGGAAAGGAAAATTCAAGTTTGCATTATTTACGGTTGACAATATCAAAGACTGTAATTAATTGGCACGGGCACATTGTTATGATTATTATTACAATGCAATGCTAGACTAAAACATTAACAGAAGTACTTTTGAATGTCTTTATAAAATTGTATTTGTATTTTGTATTACAGGTGGTACTAGTTTTATGCAAATTACGGCCCCAATATTCCTTTTCGCACACCCGAAAGTCTCCTCCACCACTTCTGGGAATGGTAGCTCTGGCTATAGCTCTTCCCCCACCATCGGTTCATGAGATTCGGCTCGAGTGTGATATGTTCGTCACACGAGTCACATTTGATTTCCGAATTATCCACTGTGAACCACGGTAATTGCATTTTTATCTGGTATTTGTATTAACTAATCATTAGAATGTAAGTTGTTACGACCACAAGAAATTACCAGCATCAGCACCAACTACTTACATATGATCATCTACTCTATTACTATATACGTGACCAGCAGAAACGGCAGAAAGTTGTAAAGATGACGAATATCCAGAGATGAAAAAATGTTATATGCTATGACGTATGTTTTTTGTGAAACCTTGTTTCAGATCATCCGACATTCGGTTCAGTAATAATTAGATACAATGTAACAGCTTTTTACTGATCGTAAAAATCTGAATGCTTCTTTATTGGTGACTGTAGTAAACAAGATAACAATACCATAAAAACTGTTAAAAGCACCTTTTTGCCTTCGTCTGCAATAGCACTACGGATACGATTTTTACATACATATAGTCGGGAACATCAAAAATGATGAGCTTGTTAAGGAATTCTTGAGTTTGGGTTTAATGGCATGGAGGCTGTCTCTCGGTATATGTAATATGTATAGTGGTACAAATTAAATTATCAATGAACTCAAGTACTCCCTGTATTTTCCCCCCTCCATTTAAAGACGCTATAGTGTGGATTATGACTAGTGAAACTTGTATCTTTATTAAAATTTAATAGCCATGTGAGATTAAATGCAAGTTACATACTCGTGTAACAATGCGCAGACTTATTGACGTGAGTGAGTTGTATGTAAATATGAAGGAGCTTCTGTATTTTCTTTTTCCTTCTCATTTTTTTTCCTAGACACTTTTCTATCTTTCATTTCATGATAATCAAATTTTGTTCTACAGGCCCTAATAGTAAGTTGTACGTGTCGTAATTGTAGTAAACTTGAAATTTGACTGGCTACACTCAGTTTACCTACAGTCTTGTTGAAAGTCCTTAGTGTATCATTGAGATAGTATTTTTGTAATTTTCATGGATTAGGTATTCACTTCAGGTCTCCGATTATTATAGACTGCAAATTCAAGTTCAAGTGCGAAGGAATAGAATTACCTGTTCTCTCAGTGTATAATAATCAGTGGTCGACGTGCCATGTAATTTCATTTTGTGTCTGCCTCATCCCATCTTTACCATCACCTTTTAAGTAGTATTCTAACACCATCCATCCACTTATTTTCTGCTCTATTGCTTCGCCTCGTTCACATATCAGTATCGCATGTATCTGAAAATCTGTAACTATGTACCTACCTAGATAATGCTAGTGTACGATAAGACTGTTTGTCTATACTGCCTTGCATATATCTGTATTGTGTATACGGTATGCCTTTGTTGACTATTGATGTTGATATTCAAGAAGAACAGAACAACACTCTCTTGGAAATCCAACATATTAATTATTTTTTACTTTATTACTTTTTAATTTAAAACGATGTCTCAGATTTTATCGCAACCTTGTATTACTATACAGAGGGAGGAGCTTTCAAAAAAATTAATTGGTTATAATTACTTGAGCTGGGAAAGGAAAATCGGAAAAGCTGGTACACCTTACTTAGCCTACTATAATCACCTTTGAAAGCTCATATTAATCTCAGTCATCTTATAACTACATATCTGTTGTGGAAATACCTTTTTACTTTTTACTTAATCGAAATCGAAGGTTTGCACTGAAGACTGAGCTTGAAACTGATTCAGAATCGTGCATCGATGATCACGCTGAAATCAAATCATAATCTATAACAGTAAAATCGAAATCAAACTGTCTCACAATATATTGATTGATCTAAAAAGTCTATAATATAATTAAAATGGTTCGATTTTCTCCTGCCTACAGATATTTCCTACGCTAATCATATCCCGGTTAGGGACAAAGACCACGACAAAAGGAAAGACAAGTCAAGACAAGACACCCACATGTTACGAGGTGTATTAGTAATAATAGTAGGTACTGGTATCTGTATGTAATAAGTCGTTCAGTCCACTTGACATTGCAACGCAATGGGTGGACATAGTAAATCGTAAAGTGAATTAATTCTCTGCTAATTTGTTAAAAGGGCGTATTATTTTAGCACGGCTAGAACCACAATGGACAACAAAGTAGGAGGAAGATTTACTATTAGAATAATTTGTCGATTAATACACTCGAGTATGTTGGCCCAATGGCAATAGAATTGAATGCGGTGTAAAATATAATGCAGATCAATGCATAGCCTACAGACGCGCATTCATATAAGAGAAAGCCACTGAGGGTGGAATAAAAGGAATGCAAGTTAATTATACAATGGTTGTATTATTTATCCACTGAGTTGGGTTGTTTGTGTGATACACTCTTTTTATTGCTGTTACAGTCAGTCAGTGAGTTGGAGCAGAATGACGTATTTTATTACGATCATAATACATAATTTCAAGTATAATTTTGCAGTCGAATCGTATCGCTCGTATCGTATCGTCTTTAGGCAGGTAATTTTGTTAGAAAAACCTCGCCTGTTCTGGTATTCGGTTCTACTGAATTTCACTGATTAGATCAGATCAGCTTGTATTATACAGTACAATGTGTTTAATTCCTTGATGAAGATTTACACACGCAATAATTTATGTTTTATGAAATGCAATAATTTGAAAAGTACTCACTCACTAGTTACTAATCACAGTGGCTACAGACATACTTGACAGGAGAGTAGCGTATTAACTTCTCTCTCATAATATGCAAGTAGATTTGTACGTGTCAGGTAATAAGAGAGCGTATCCGTAGATTGGCTTGGGCATTTGTGAGTTGCATACAGAATTGGAATTCGGCTACATGCTCATCGTCAGTGCTCGCTTTACTTTACACTGTTTGTCAGTATCTGCACTGGCTACTTAACGATGCAACGGACGAACGACGAAGACGAAAGATTTGCAGTTCTAATAGTCTAGTTGTATATCATACCTATTAGACTTTGTGTGTGTATGCAAATACCGGTACATGTATGCAATTATACAATTACACTCTAAATATGTATCCATGTGTAAGAGCATGTTATGCAGGTATGCAAACCACGGTATCATAATTGTGTGTATAATCTCGTATGTAAGTATTTACCCAGGAATATAATTTAGAAATGTCTATAAAATGTACACGAATTCATTTTGTCTTTGAAGAAAGACACGTTTCCAAATCCTTTCCTGCGGGGAGGAAATTTCGGTTGCGGAATCCTTTTTGCTTGAAACATTAAACACTTTACGTATACCTTTGAGATAATGATAATGATAGTATCTCCCGCCCCTTTACACTTGCTGTACATGTGTTGTACACTGATGTGTCGTGATGAGTGGTGTGTTTGAGACGGATTTCGTAAGTAAGCACAATAAAATTATAATCCTATTCAATCTTGTGGTTGTAAACAAGAATTGCGTGGAGTAACTAATACTGTGTAATTATGGTCGAAGCGAAATCAGATGGATAAAAAATTAAATATCTTGGTGCTAATTTGTAATTATTGTCTCTGTATATAAGTGTAGGTATGTAAAGGGATTTTTTTCATTCAGGAGTTGTATATAGTTTAGTATTTCGTCTGCATTCGCAGTCCAAGTCCAAATACTATTAGAATTAGTATTGTTAGTGGTTATGCTCTATACACACGTAATTGTATTAGGGATAGAAAGATAAGTAAGTAGGTATGTAAGATCAAGATGTAGACTTTTACACAACTATCGTAATTAGTATCTTGACTATTAATACAAATAAAATAATGTAAGCTGCGTGTACGTAAGGGCACGTATCTAGTAAGTTGTAAGATGAGCTGGTGCTGATGCTGGAATGGTGGTTAGCGCATTGCAATCATAATTGGCCTGTAGAGTGAACCTGTGTGCATACATAGGTATTATATAAAGAAGACACGAATTGTGAATTGAGTTAAAATGTTTGAATGTTTTGGTTTTTGGAGTAGAGTGGCGGAATTACTGGACTACACGGCTGAGGAACTAATGGGGAAGAATTTGATATGCATTGTGCCACGGAGAGGACGTGAACAAAATGAGAAAATGCCACGTTGATTGTAAGTTGATGATCGTCCTATGGTACCCATTCCACCCATTTCATTCCATGTTCACTCAGTCTCCCTCTCACTCACACAGATTATATTATAACACCAATTTGATATCGTCCCTCTCTTTCTTTCTCTTTTACTAACTTTCTTTGCTCAATTATTTGATGCATTTGCCTCTGGTTTCACTGATATCGGTACATACATATGATTCTGTTCCCGAAGTCTACGCAGCCCTCTCTGGAAACGGAAAACTTTGTCATTAACTTTCATATCTCATTCCCATCCTGTCAATAATCGTGATCATGATCCAGTCGACAATTTAATACAATTCGAGTTAATTGATATGTTGCGACCTTTCTATAAGAGTCTTTACTGGTAGATTACAAATATCTGCTCGATGTTTTTTGAAATGTCTATTTTATTCAATGTACTGATATCAGTTGACTTGATACACTGAAGTTAAAGTCAAAGTTAATTTTCCTTCAATTCTGTGTAATCCGATGTATACCGCGGGTATTTGTCATCCATAATTATTTAGTAATTGGTTTTTAGAATGCTTTCTAGTGCTGGACAAGGGTCAAGTAATGAGTCAGTATTACCGGTTAATGAATAAAAATGGAGGCTACACATGGCTTCAAACGTGTGCGACGGTCGTCTGTAGTTCCAAGAATTCCGATGAGCAAAGTATTATTTGTGTCAACTATGTCATTAGGTAAGTTTTGAGCAACATGTTCAGACTTTTAAAATGTAAAGTACGTAGGAGGTGAGTGCCGGAAGATATAGTAATTTGGTATGTTCGTGACTTTGTGCAGTGGGAAAGAGTACTCTCACGTTGTCATGGACTGTTGTCAGCTGGAGCAGGAGTGCATGCCTACAGTGAAGAAGGAAATTTTGGACGAGCGGGATAGGAAGTCACCAGACAACGACTCTTCAGGTTGGTATTTATAATTAAATCAAATGTATACTGTTATATCTACACTTGTGTAGTTAGGCTGTAATTTTTGCGGGACTATTTGGCAAGAAACAATGACAACGACGTGGGATAGTGGGGCACGGCGCTTGTAGGTAAATAAAAATTTGCTTGGAATAGAAACGATGTGGATGTGATGTTGGTTAAAATAGTGGGCGATGTTGTACGTGTAAAGTGCTGTCCGTTGACTGGCTTTTAAGATGTGCACAATGTACAATTTGCACGCAATGTTGTGTACGTGCGGAGTGGTGAACAATTGAACGTGAGATGAAAGCATCTCACATAAATATATACAACAGGGTTGAGGATGGGGAGAGGTGGACGTGACTTTCACAGGACACACAAAGTAAAAGGCTGTGCCTTACTCAGCCTTGCTGACGTGATGCTCGTATTAATAGTCAAGGCAACCCAGTGACATAGGTTTTTGTGAAGTCAAATGGGTGAAGACTATCAACTAAACTTTGTGGGTATTTTGTATGCGCCCCAATGAAATAGTGGAAGATGCTTTTTTTTCTCTCTCCCTGTTTTTTATTCTCGTAGCTTGCTTCCTAGCTTGGCTAGGCTAGGCTAGGATTGACTTGACTTGGTTGGTTGTGCAGTCACTAAATTCTGCAAGACACGAAATTTCCTTGTAGTAGTCTTAACCCCCATGTGTGGTCACGATTTGACAGATGGTGGTGGTCGTGGACGAGATGGTCTGGGAGGAGCTCATCACATGGACTCTAAATCACCAGGTGCACGATCAGGGGCTGGATCAGAAAGGTCACCGGATTTAAGGGATAATTGTCAAGGACGTGAACGACGAGCAAATCATGGGAGTACGAGCAGCAGTAATCTTCAACACCAAAGAACTGGCACTGCCAGGATCTCAAAGGAAGCTAGTTCGGTGAGTAACTTGGCAAAATAAACATTCCTATTGTATGAATTCCGAATACCAAATACATTTTTAGACTGGATTTCCGATCAAAAGAAGTGCCATACAAATTCATAGTAGTAGGTCGGAGTTGGTTGTTGGCGGTGCAAGCGTGTACATGGTAGTCCTCAGGATTTGGTTTCGTGAATGGAACGTGTAGTTTTGGTGTTGGCCAAAACTCCTTTTGAAATCAGTGACAGTAGCCTTGATGTTTCTATGTTTTGCACGTTCCACTCTCAGGTGCTGCCTGAATCTCAACCACTTACACCGATTTCCACGTCGACACCTGACCATCGAGACGCACGAACACCGCAGTCGGTTCGATCGCTGGAGTCTGAACCACTTGTGATTCCACCCGTCGTCAACGTGAATCCCACACCGGTCAAAGGAAACCAAAGAAAACGAAAAATTGATCGTGCAAATATCAATCACAACAGTAATCATTCCTCTCGAGGTCACAATGCTACTACAGGATCGGATGACTTGCCCTCCATAGGCATGTCCATGGATAATACAAACAATAATCAGACTAACAACCACACATCTCCATGTGCCAAACGACAAATTATTGTACAAAATGACGTCATGGATGGTACAACGAATTCACATTCTCACGGCACCCATGCTGCACCTGTAACACCCGGATCCGTGGGACATGACAGTGGTTCAAGTCCTCATCACAGCAGTATCGAGGCTGATAATAGTGGCGACTCTGCACGGTGGAGAAAAGTCAGTCATTCGACTCATTGGGACTCAAATGTAAGAGTTCGGTTTAGAATCAAAAGCTAGAATGCTTAATGTTCTATCTACTTCTAAAACTTTTATCAGACAAAGTTACTAATTATTACTCTTTCGTTGTCTTCGATTTAGGGCGGTTCATCGTCTGTAAAAGACTTAGAGCAGGTGATGTCTAAACATTTACCCGGACGAGACAGTGACCATGGATCGTCTATTGTTTCATCTGGAATCGACTTCAGCGCAGATTCTATACTAAGGCAACAACCTGGACCTAGAACGGGTTCAGCCATCCAATGGGTAGGTCCGGGATCTCAATCTGGTCCAGGGCTACCAGTTTCGGCACTTCTGCGACAACTTTGTGCTTCCAGAGAAAGTGTCATTCGGGCTAATGTACAGGTAATTACATATGTTCTTGAAAGTAGTGTATAAAATTCTTATAGTAATTATATTCTATATAGTGAATTTATATTTATAGGGAGTGGAACGTAGATTATTAAAATTTTATTTGTCTATTGACAGGCGGCAGCCGCTGCAGCAGTCGTAGCTGCCCGAGGAGCAAGTTCCTACTATTCCGATATGAGTACTGTTCAGAGTGCTCTGCCAACCCCTCCAGGTTCCGACAATTACGTGGGAGAATCACAATTTATGCTCGGGTCTCATCAAAAGTCAGCATCGTCAGACTTCCCATCTTTAGTACCATATACCTCAGTGTCATCCTATGAGTACCAACCGGCCATGACTCCACCCGCTTCCGTGTCACCGCGAGACAAACCACCGTACGGTGACCCCAATAATGCGTATGGTGATGGATCCACCACTTCATTCAGACCACCACAGTCATATTTGGATGGACCTGCACAGCCTCTACCATTAAAACCACAAGTTTATGGCTACCATCCACATTCCTCTTTAGAATCTCAATATGGTAATCCTTTGACTGACCATTCCCAATCCCAATTCTATCCACCCCCACACACGGGTTTCCATCTCTATCATCCAGGAAAGCCCAGCTCCAATTGGTACTCGAGTACGACATAAAATATTTTAGCAAGCTATCCTGTAACGTTAAGAAAGTTCCTTGTACCATTTAAATTCACATAATACTAATATAAACCTACAGATGCATAAAGTAAACAATCCCAACCCAATTGCTCTGCCACATCAAAACCAATTCATAATTCATTAAATGATTGCCAACATATAATTAATTGATTAATAATGTACGTAAGTAGTTACAGTTACAGTACCTTTGTGTAAGGCTTGTGTCTATCTCACATCACCCCGCTTTATCTACCCAGTAAAACAATAAACAATAATCATATACCTACATAATTACCTTCATCATTAGACTCTGTTGCCATGCTATGCAAATAAATAATATGTATCTATCTAATCCCCGTGAAGTTTAGCTGGAACGTCGTGTTGTGCTATGTTATACCTATACAATTAATATTATATATGATTATTTATTTAATGCATGAGTGATGTGTACGCTGTGTTATCGAGTTCGGGTACACTGGATAATTAGCGCATAAATTTCGTTCATTTTTTCATGGTTTCATTAGGTAATTCAATTAATTTGTCTCAACCAACCACACATTCCCACAATATGCCTCGGAACGAGTCATTTTTGTTGAGGTACTGAAAGTTAAAATGCTTTGGTTTGAAGCATTCGATTCAATATTTCTGTGATGCTAAAAATGGAGTTGTAAACTTTGAATTTTCGATTCAACCATTGTTGCATACCGTTGCGGGTTTGTAATGGATTTAGTTAGTGTTTAAAATATCATTAGAGATGAAAACGAGTTTCAGCTTGTGTTGTTTTTTTCTTATAACATAATTATGTACTGTAATTATATAAACGATTAATTAAATGTACATAAAATGAACCAGTTATTTAATAATGATAAATATTTACCTATAAATAGTTAATAGTAATTCTATATGAGTATTCTTGTATAAAGTTTAGACTATGAATGACTGGGTTACTGCAAATAAAACTATGTAAGTATTAGCATGTATTTAGTTATGTAATTATTAGTATTTTAGTATTAGTTATACGAGCAGTATAATAAAAAAAAATCATTAGTTACTACTCATATTTCGTAATGTTCTTGTATTACCGGTACACATTTACATTCCAGTTCCAGTTCCACCCTCCAGCATGAGTTATATGTAAGTTATTATTGTAAATTGTAATTAGTAGTAGTAATAATACGGAGTAGCATCATGTGTAATTCTGTATTATCCCACTTTATTCATTATCATTACTAGCTATTATTAATTAATTACCTAGATTAGTTTTTAGTTTGAATCGATTTTAAGATTAGATGTGTAATTAGATTAGGTAATAATTATAATTATTATTATGTTATCGTTACGATTATGGTATGGTGTTACATACGATTTCAATTCTAGAGTATGCTGGAATTTAGAATGTCTAAAACTTTAACGTGACATTTATTTCAAGTTAGTTAATTCATTCATTCATTCATTACTCGCCCAGTTTTTTCGTCAGTGTGCTAATAAAATACCAGTACCAGTGTTGTTGTGAGAACGTTTTGTACTGCATTATGATTATAACTGTGCTACTGTAAATGTTCATAAATAAAAGTTTCTTTCAACCATCGCCATTAAACGTGTAAATTTCAATTATATTTCCTAACTAGAACTTATGACTAATCACTAACGTACATACATAATCAAATATTAAATAATCACCTTAGAAATAACCAAATCAAAATACGAATAATTATGCAATTAAGTCTTAAATAATCCGCTCGAAGGTTGAAGAAAGAAAAACAGCTAGGAGTACCTATATGTGGGAAGGTACTTGAATGTTGTTGGCAAGAGTATTAGCTCAATTAGCTGAAAATAAGTACCATCCGCAAGTAACATAGCTTTGACTAGTTGGTCATATGCCCTGTCTAGTATTTTAAAGTCTGAGTAAAACAAAATATAGACGCATATTATAAACTTCCGTTTTCCAGTTGATCAGTGTATATTTACGTATAGGATATGTCAATTAAAATGAATGCAAAGCTGTTAAGCCTTTTCAAATATTAATACAGACCCCGGTTTCATGTTGTCATTACATTTTTACAATATTAACTATATAATTGCAGTTGGTAGCTAAGATGTCACGTGGCGTGATGTTATACTTGACTTGAGATAGGGATTTAGAATTGGATTTATTGATTATTCATACTCAGAGTGCAAAATAAAATTAGCGGATGCTGGTGGGTTTTTTTGTTTATGTTTGGAGGATAATAAACTATACGATTAATAGAGCGGGTCATATGTAAACTGTCAGGGTGCAAGTAATGTCTTCGTTGCTGACGTTGAGTTTGATTTTATGCTATAAGAAATAATTGTAGTTCTAGTTCTAGCTACTAGTTGTGGATTAAGTAGGTACCTTGTTATATAACTCTAGTTATAAGAAACTAGTAATTATTATCAATAATTTTATTTGAAGCCAAAGAATATCTACTACTGTCTTAACTTTTTACAAACTTCGAATTTCATCGGTTTACTTCCATTACACATAATTAATTAATTATATTGAATGTAATTATGAAACCATATGTCCAGCATAACTATCGATAGAGATGATACATAATTATAAAACGTAATTAAAATACCAAGGTTTCCTAGATAATTATCTTGATCAGTGACACCTTGGACTGTTGATTAAGCAGCTAACGTCAAGCAATTGAAGCTGTAAAAATACAACTCAAAACAAAATACAAAAAACAACTTATTATTAAATAATGCAGTTTGGTCGGGTATGAATCGGATACTGGTAGTGTAAAAGTAAACAAAAAATAGAAGAAGTGAGAGCGAGGATACGAAGGGAATCCTTATTCACTCCTTAAGGACTTGTTTTGATTTGATTATAAAATGCGTGTGTCCATTCCATAATGTAATCCTAAATGAACTTATGTAAATTGAAGGAATAAAAATGAAATGATTCCGGAAGATGTTCGATGCTCACCATTTTGCACCTACCTTTCGTTTATCCTTTGATGCTTGGTTTTATTTCATTAATTAGGTACCGATACAAATATTATCATACAATATTTAACTAACTTTCATTGGACTTTCAAAGTAAAAATGCTAGGTAAATAATTACAGTTATAATTAATAGGAAAACTACGAACGCAAGTAGCAAAATTACAGACTCATATAACAAATAACTATAATCAATTTAGAATACATAACTAAATCTGTACACCGGTTTGATTTTGGTATGAACAAGGACCATTTTTATCTTGCAAAAATCGAAAGGAAGAATTACGTAGTACGTAATTGTATACTTCATGAATGACACCTTACTGTAGATGCGTTTACTCAAGTAAAGTAGTTAATAATTAGAAATCGTTTCAAGGCTACTAAAATACAACTGCACGCTTAACAATCAGACTTCTAGATTTCTTCTGAACTCTTATAATTACTTACACTTTACTTATTATA
>JAAXYX010004336.1:0-12536 GCA_036851915.1 Ptenothrix huangshanensis
TGGAGCCTTTGTTAATGGTTAATAAACAGCTTCATGTCGACAAGTATAGATAACTCACCGAGCTGCTTATTTCTTGTTAAAATCGGTGATTGGTACTATTTAAATGCTATTACTAACTTAAAATAATCACATTGAGTTCACACGTCACTCAGTTGTTTTGTTGCAGAAACAATCAGATTTAAATCGTCTTTGCAAAGTAATTTTACTTTTTTCCATTTTTTTGAGGTCTGAAGACAACAAGAGTTGATTAATAAAACGTAATATTGACTGAATGTATGCAAAAACGAATAAGGAAAGGAGATTATGACTTGTCACACAAGATAACCAGTTACGTAACATTTAAAACGCATTACGGGGGTTGGTGATTACATATGCGTTACAAGCGGTTGGTAGTGGGTAAACAGTCGTTATTTTTGCGTTACATAATTAATGAGTAGCCCCTTTAGTACTCCTACTCCCAGTCCTAGTCCTAGTCCTACTGTTTCAATGCACTCCTGCCCAACCAAAACCAGCCTTTTAAGATCACCTCTATATACTCCTACAGACAGAGTATAGAATGCCATAACATAAGGATTTCCATTTCCATTCCAAGTCCAAGTTTACGATAACAAAAGTCTCAAAACACTAGAGTCATAGTAGTTTAGTATTAAAGTACTCACAGACTCCCAGCTTCCCGATCTATCCTATTCTATCTAATTATTATGCTTTCGTTCGTATAGTTCGTTCGTACCCTTGATCTATATAATGTGACGAGATTATGATTCCCTTCCTTGTTTCGATTGTGGTGGTGGTGGATCGGTGAATTGTTTTTTTTAAAACAAAATGTATCATAAGTCATGAAATTACTTTGATGTCGTTCACGTTCAATTATTACTGCATCGAATCATGCTTCGCGCGTAATTGTCTGGTTTGGTTTGATCTAATGTGATATTTGTAAATTACCTTCATCCTCATACCAGTCCTCATCCCATTCCCTTTCATTCCATTGTATCCCATCCTCAGTCTTGATTCTTACTCGTTGTGAATTATAGATTGCTATAGAAGATAGAGTTAAACTGTATTACCTAAGCGAGGGACGACGAGATGTTTTTAGTATTAGTATTTAGGATGTCGCATTTCGTTCGGGTCTGGCCTCTGATCTCATCCTGTCGTGGTTGTGAGGAGCTCCAAAGCAGCTTTCCCTACTCTCATCGCTGTTGCAGCAGATGCAATAGGATATATAAAATGTATGAAATGAAACGGAACTAAACGAAACGATAGTGCAGTGGCTATTGAGCTAACCAAATCAAAATTAATGTGCCTTATTTATTTATTTATGTATTTCATCGTTTCGTGGGAAGGATTGAAATGAAATTGGACTGAAAGGGAAGCACAAGTGATGCTAATGTATGAAATGTGTAATTATATAGTTGCATTTGTATCGTTATTATTTCCTTGTCGTATCATGTTCTCATATGCATCCGATGGATTGACGGATGGATGGACGGTTGGAAGAAGGAAAAAGAAGAAGAACAAGAGCCAGCGAAGGATTGATGAATTCAGCACTCGACTCGACGAGGCCAACATGAAGACCAAGAGCACAGAGAGAAAAGATTTCTTCTGCCTTTGCCCTTTTGAAAATCTAATATAAGAGAATGAGAATATTATTACGCACAATCGATGTGATCTTTATCTTTAGGTTTTGGTCATGTAATCCGTAGTCCTGATCATCTGCTTCTGCTATGGATCAGACATGAGACCCTCCCATCTTCTCACAATTCTTCCAACACTACTTACAATTCTAATCCGCTGTTTTGTATTGCAAGTGAATCCACGAACAGTTTCCCTTGTCTCGTCTTTTCAACCAACTTACCTGCTTTCAGTTTTTCTTTCAGCCCAAACCTAGCAAGCTCACTTTATCGGCCTGAGCATCCTAAGCTACTTTGGGAAAGTCGACTTGGAAATAATTGGAAGCAAGGTGAATCGACCTTAGGAGGAAGAATGACAAATTCAATTATTGAGAACCTACGGATTTTATTTTAGGTAATGGCAATGCGATTGGATCACATTCAATACCCACCATTTCCTAATTTTGTTCAATCACGTTCAGTCCATTTTTATCATTTTGTCCCATTATTCCGTTTACTTTTGTATATATGTTGTTCAACGCTTGGAACTTTAGAGTATCCATTTGGTTTATAATTTACCGCATCATAATATTAAAAATGACAATGTGCATCTTACTTCTCATGGGTAATTTTGAACGATTGAATGTTTGTGCATTGTAATCTAAATATTATTATACATTTATGAATTATAAAAACGGAAAGCAGTATTTGGAGTTGACACATATTTGACTGCTCTTTCAGAACGTCGCTCTACTGCATATACGGTCAATATGATTTGCTTTGTTTGCCCCTTCGTTTGGAAGTATTGACAATGACATCGACGACATTCGCGAAGACTGAGAACGAAGCTAGCTTTTAACACAGAACAGAGTAGCAAACTCAACCTTGCACAATAAGGTTCCCTACATAAATCTAGAGACAGCTACTACTAACTACTGATACCAGTTATATAAGATTGAAATTGATCGAACAGATGAGAATATCTTTATCAGGAAAAAATCATCAAATACGAGAATAGAGACTTTCACTGCGGTAGCAGTAGCTCTGCTCTCTCGTTCATTTTTTACAGTTCACCAAGTCACCAACATCCTAGCATATTCGTGATACGTAAAAGCAAATGGATGTAGATTGCAGATTATGTTATACTGTTTAATAGCTTACAACTGGGATTGAGGGGACTGGAGCTGAAATGCAAGTCTGGTCTCAACTGGTCTAAGAGTACGAGTACTGGAATACTGCAAGCAGTCATACTATATCTGTACATGAATGTCTATAATAAGTGGCAATTACTATATTGCATAGACACTGAATATTTCAAAAGTGCCATATATCAGACATGCAGTACTTTCGTACTTTGTTCAAATTCGAATTTGGAATTCGGGTAACTAAGTTGTAAAGCTTTGCACTTGTCATAACGAGTAAAATATATGGTGCATGCAAATATAAAATCACACATTAAAACGTAATCCAGTAACGATCTGGTTATAGCCAAGCAACAAGCAATATATTACAGATATTCAAGTTTGCAGCGGCGTGCAAACAAGAATGTCGGATATTTGCCTATCTGCTGGTCCTGGGATCTCTAAACTGGTAAGTACTATACGTAATGCATGGAGTCTGGAGAGGTCCCCTGTACTGACCTAAATATCAATTATGCAGAAAGGCAACTCCTACTTTAATGGTGTGCGTTAAAATTAAAATCTCATTGAGCTATAATTCTGTAGAATATAAAAAACCATTTCAAATCTGAGTTCATTCACTAAACACTAGGTACATTGCATAAATAATTACATTACTACTGTCTTGAGTTCAATTCAAAGTTTCTGCTTCGCAATTCAGCTAAAGAATACACGCAGTCATCAGTCATAATTTCATCAAGTGGGGAATGTGGGATCCCAGAACCCGAATCGGATTCGGATTTGGAAATGATTGCATGAAGCTGCAACTTTAAATCAAGCTGAACAAACAGAAGTAGAGATAGCACGTGTGATTATTATTTGAATAACATGCTTTACATTGCTAGTAATTGCTGGTAGTAGAACTTTGGAACTTAGTTATTAGTACATTGCAATATGGTGGTGTTTCATGGACTTTTTCGTATTTTTTGTTGTTTATAGTTTTCCCCCTGTAAACTGATTCCGAAAGAACGCCCACGATAGACCGTAGCAGGAATAATTATAAATCGCGCATAAACCCTATTCTCACCATTTGTGCTTTCCATAAGGAGACGGATCCTTGTTTCTACCGCATCAGTATTACTGTTACTCCTTCAATCTCAACAAATTACTGCAACATAATTATTGTATAGACAGAGTTACTTTCTTTTGTGCTTTTCAAAATAGAGTGTGAAGTCATTTATCTAATCAAGGGTAAACAATGAACAATCCTCGCAATGTAAGTTCATGTGATATGTAGAATGTGCAATATGCAAGTAAAATATTCCGATTTGTTTAAAAGCACCTTCAAAGTTTGTCTCAATTTTTGTATAGGTACATACCTGTACATAATTATAGGTATTTGATGTACTGCGAATAGTGCGAATATGCATAATAAATCCAAATCAACTTACCTAAGAAGGAGGTATCATGCAAGCTGTTGTGACTATATAAGTTCGAACTACAAGAAGCTAAGCATGCCATAATAAGCAAGTTGAAAATGGAGATGCGTACGTATTAGGTAATATCACCCAACAAATGTCCGACCAGTTACACCACCACTACAACAAATACGGTTTTACTCAAGTCCTCATGATTAAAATGTGATTGATGACAAGAACAGACCAACCGTCACAAAGCCTATGTCTCAAAATATACTTTAATAATTATAACATGCAAACTGTCGACACCAGAAAAATGTAAAAAAGGAAAAATGTCTTGGTTATGTGACAAATTACAGGTTACATTTATTCAGCCGTGACTAATGTACTTGAATTATACAATACACTTACTCCAAGATGAACTTGAGACTATGTAAAAGATAAATTATAATTATACTGCGTTCAGAAAACTATCATAAATCCATTGCCAATGTGGCTATTATTACATTTATCGTAATTAATTAAGTTCAAATCTTCAAATTGTGGAGAAGAGGTATTAAGTAAAGATAGCAGATAATTACTATCCTAGAAACCGGTCACCAATGTCATCATTATAGTTGTACAGAACTACAATATTATTAAGAAATTACCTTGTCCAACAAAAAAGATTCAACTATATGTAACTAAAAGAAGATGTCCAGAAAAATAATGGAATAAAACTCTGAGCGTCATGGACGCTTTATTCATAAAATTCATCGTTCAGTATTAAGCATTGACTATCAACTCATAACCGATAAACGTAAAGCATGCACCGAGTATTACTCACACCGGGATTGATTTTGAGCTTCCTACCTGTTTCACTTAAATTTTAACTACACCAAAAATATGGTGATAATTGCATACGCTCTTTACAGACTTGTGGGTATTACAAACGCCATTATATATGTAAATATTCCAGCTTCAATATGTTTTCCTTTAGTGGGCTGTTTATTGCATTACTTAAATAAATCATGCTCTTTTCTCGTCTTCTCATTTTCTTCATACTGAGATACTAACTAATTATTTCTTTTGTACGCGTATAATATAATTAGTGGCAATAGTGACTAATGACTGCATACACCTATACTATAGTTACTAAAAATAATTGGAATAACCGTAAACTAGAAATATTACCATTATTGGCACCTCCATGCCACACTTTTAAATATTAGCTATGCTAAGATGCTAACCAACGAAGAAACAGTAAATAAGTCAGCACATATAGTTTCCCCTTGAAGTTAGCACCAGCGTGGCCATTTGTTATGAATTACTATGCAAACACATAATTACATAGGTATGTACCCCTTTTAACTATTGGTAAATTGTTTCCCTGCATTTGTACATGAATGTAAAGGAGCATTATATTATCGTGAGGTCGTGGTAATAATATTATACAGAATCTCTCGTCTTGATACCTTTTACTGCAGCATCATCATTTGGTTCGCAGTGTTCACACTGGACCATAACATTTATGTATCAATCTCGAATATATAGCTTTCAGTAATTAGAAACAAAATGAAGCCGCTCACGAATTGAATATTGTTTTTACACTAAAATTAGATACATACTTTTTAATATGTTTTTGCAACAGAAAGGAATCATCCCTCTTTCAATGGATTTGGTGGATTCAAAAAATTTTCTTTAAAAAATTGCGATAAAATTTCTCCCTTTTCGGTGGATGAAGTGTTGACATTGACACTTTTTTCGCTTATAACATGTGTTGGTGAGGCGGGTACTACTGGCACTGGCACTGGATTCTTGTTAGCCTGGGGTTCGCTTGTGTTAGTTTTGGCTTCTTTCCTATGACTCGCTTCGTTAATATTTCCGGAATTCCTCGACTGAATTTCTACGCTCGATACATTGTTATTTACAATTTCGGTTACTGATTGTAACCTTGACTTCTTTGGTGACCCAACAGTGTGGTGATTATGCTGAACTTCACTGTGAATTTGAGAGTTGGAAATCTGAGATCAATAGTTTTTTAAACATTTAGAATGGTACTTACAAAGTTTGTGAACATGCAATGCCTAAAAAGACTTTAATTCATAACTTTTTAACTTGACTCACACTTTTTTTCATCGTTTCCTCAGCTGCTACAATCTTATTAAGTTCTGTAATGTTGCTTGTTTTAAGGCGGAGTTCTTTTTCAATGCTTTCTCTCTTTGCTCTAGCAGCAAGTCGAACCTTATTTAGAAAATCTGGGATACCAGCCATGGCAGCCCAATTTATCAACCAGTTGGGTAGAGAAAGACCAGGATTATCGAAGTAAGTAAGTCCGAATTCCACACCACGCTACAAAAACGGTAATGCATGGAATCAAGCGAATCAAGAACCAAAATTTAATTGAGTTACTATTTACTACTAGGGAAGTTGTAAGAACTTACGTCACTCATTCCCCGGACAGCTTTGATTTGCATTACACTCCAGTATTCACGAACCCTTACAGTACCTTTCACCTCTGGGCAGTCAGGATGTACAACGGCCCTGTCAATGAAAGAAACGATTGGTTCGTCTTTTAAATATCGACCGATGTAGAGAAACACAAAACATTGCACTACAATACGCTTTGTCCTTATCTTACTTGCTCATGATAATAACGGTATTTTCATTTTTATCGATTAAATGACGACGAACAAAACAATAATCTCGATTTGAAAACATCTTTGGCCATTTCATTTCCCAGTAAACCACTTCGGATGATGAATTTTTGTCCATATCAACAATTTTTAGTTCAAGAGTTAAGTTATCCCATTTCTTTCTATACTCGAGGTCCAGCTGAGTTGTAAGAAAATCCTCTGGGCTTATATCATCGTAATATCCGTATACTGCAGACGGATAATTGGAAAAATAGTTTTAACAATGTTTGAACATATAACAGCGTAATATTAAACTGATCCCAATCGAAAAAAATGATATTGATAAAACGCTTAAAACACCTTTGTAGGTGAAAATTCCATCGAGCTCTGGATGGGGTTTTCGCCAAATAAGTAGATCCGGAGTCTCTAGTAAAGGAACCCATGGATAACCTAAAATATTTTGTAAACAGTTTTCACCGTATAAATATGGTCAATACGACAATTAAGAACAAAGACACAGGTTCATCAAGTTCAAGGTACCACTGTACCTTGAATTTTCCTATTATATGCTTGCTCTGTAGTTGGGCAAAGACAATACTTGATGTTTGGTAGCTTTTTATTGATGACAAGCCTATCTTGACAATGTGGGCAAACTACAGTTGCAGCAGTTAACTCATGGATATAATCTAAGTCGTCCATGTGACTGAAAACAGAGAGTTGAACGTTAAGACACATTTTATCTCAGAGCACTACAAAATAAGATTGAATAAGATTATAAACACTTACGAGAGTAACTCGTCGTCCAGTATAGAAGAAAATTTAGGATTACACAACGAGTACATAACCAAACCCAGAAGCCAACGCTTTGGATTAGCGTTGTTATGCTTACTTAAACTGGATACATGATTGGACCACAATTTGGAATGGAGCTGGATGGCCCGATAACTTCGAGCAACTCTTTGTGCGAAAATCGGACTGCATTCTTTCCCCAAAAATCCAAACATCATCCGAATCCCATATCGAAATGAATCAAAAGACTTGACTCTCACTCGTACTTCATGGTTGAAATAATCCAGAATTTTGACATAGCTGAGGTTAATGGTCCGGACACGGAGATTTAAATTAAATCGACTACCCATATCTATACTTAATTCGCTAAGTGCCCGTCTAAGAGCTCAGATTCGATCAACAATTGGTTATGTACACCGGCTACTTATTATAATTATAAAGCCTAATGGCAATGGCGGACCAATACAATCTTGGACACCAAATCTGAAGGTTAATTATTTTTAATAAATCAAGCTCTTCTTCCCGGAACAGCTGACTTATACGAATAAATTAAGTAAATTAAACAACAAAGCAATTCAATTGCTTAGTTCTTCCGCACCGTAACCTAAATGAATCTGTCTCATTTCAAGCTCGTAGCGTGACTATAGTTCAAAAATAGATCATAACCATAAATCATACTTATTACAATTGATATTAATGATTACAAATAACTGACAAATTATGATCTTCTTTCCAACTGGTATTAATACAGTCAAAAAGTTCTTAGTTACAATCCTGTCCAATTTCATCAAAATCCTGATAACACTGCTGAATGCTGACCGAAATTTAAAATTCAATTATTTTTGTTATTTTAACTGAATGAAACTGAAACTGACCTGCTAGACACAACTTTCGTCAGATATATTTTTAAAATTTATGAATTCAGTTCAGTTTATAATTATCAATTATACCAGTATTATTTTTCCATTTAGCTTTACTTACACAGAGTATGTAAATGCGATTACACCCTAAATTTAGCAAGTTTACGGTCAATGTCGATAATGAACTTAAGTTGAAGTTGAAGGTTGAAGGTAGTCTTAGAAGAAAGGAACCTTCTGAAGGAACCTTTGAACTTTTCTTGTTCTTACAATTCCTTCACAATTCGTTTAGCATTTGCATAATTTCACAAAATTATGAAATGATCATTACTCATTTCATTACTACGAGATAGTGAAATATAAAAGCACAGAAAACTGATAACAATACATAGACAATAATGATAATAATAATAGTTCTAGAATATAATTCAAATTTAAATATACAAATACCAAGGAAAACGATTTTTGATTTTAAAATAAAAATAATTTAATTTAATAAGTCTTGCAAGAGAAAAATACGCTGATAAGGGTGATATTTGTTGCAAACAATACTTTCTCAAGTCAGTTAGAACAATCGCACCAGTTCACAAGTGAACTTCAAATTAAAGTGGTTTTAAGCTGTTGGATTGGAACAGAGGAAGTACGAACGCAGTGAAGTTGCAGTTTCTGCAGAAACAGGGCTGGTATTGTTGGCTACGAAAGAACTTTTTTTAACTGAAACCGGTAAACATGTACTTAGGAAAAATTAATTAAAATAATCACTTGAATGTTCTCCATGCTACATAAACCGATGAGGACTTTGAACGTGTGCGAATACATGGACATGGTCTGGTATGGTATGGTAAATGTGGCTGAATCGTGGTTTGCATTGCATGCATGGACTGTGTATTGGTGTATTCACTGTATTCTCTTTGCTATAGAATATAATACTTTATCTGTACTACGGTCTACGGTATAGTTCCCTTTTCCTTCCCTTTTTCAAGGTAAAACTCGATCACTGATCACCATTCAAATCCACAAGATCTTTTTGAGCTTTCCTTTGAGATCGTTGAATCGTTGTAAGCCCGCATCGCTCCTTCTTGCGAGCACGTGCTTCACCTTTCCACAGTTTCCACCAGCAATTCATGGCTCCCATTCTCCCATGATGGGGAGTCCCATCCCAATCCCAAATCCCAAACCTTGATGAATTAACCCACCGGCCCACCGACAGACAGACAAACACAGACCATATCATAGAATCATAGTCATATCCAATGACAAATCACATATACCAACATACCAAATGCATTTAATAATTGCGAATACAAAAAACGAAATTAATACGAAATGGAAATCATAACGCATTCGCATATGTACACGTTGACGATTGGCAATCGTCAATCTCTCGTTAATCGCTGATTGACGGTATTGTAGTAGTAATTAGGTGCATTGTATAGTCTCCCAATCAACAATCAATCAATAATCTCTTAACTCTATTATACTATTAACTACTGGTACTGGTAGTACTGAACACAGTTTAGGGGCATACTGAACTTATGTGGTCTAAATCATCATTAATTACAGGTAAGGGAAAGTTAGGAGTAGGACTAGGGCCTCGAGTAGGTACTGTAGGTAGGTATACTTATTTTATCGTTATCGATTGCCGGTGTCGTTCATCTACTTTGTGCTTTCCTATAAGTTCAAGGTAAATGCTCTGCTTTAATTGCGTGCGCATTTACCTCTATAATTATTGGTTTTAGCTGTGTGTACAAAAAACAGAGTAGTAAAAGTAGGTTAATAGAAAGAACCACAAATTTTAATTGGTTCAAATGCTACTAAAGAATCCAAAAATAGACTTTATATGCTAACTTTTGGGAAAATAGTTTCGCCGTCAGGAAAAACTCTTTTGGAATTAAAAAGCACACCAATCACCCAACCAGATAAAGTTTCAAGTGTCTAGTTGGTTGAAAAGTTTAACAAGAGTAAAAACGCACATATCCATTACAGCATTTCCCAGAGAAAAAATATTATGTAGTAATATGTATACACTCTCCCGAATACCATCTTATTTTAATCATTTTGGCATCTCCCAGTCATCTCTTAAACATCTTTCACGCATCTCTGCGCCTGAGACGCATGAGAAATGACTACGAAAAGATACAGAAATGGTTAAAATAAGATGAGTACTTCTGACAGTGCAGTTATATGTTACGTTCACTATGTTGGCTATCTAGCTTTTTTTCAATATTCGTTGACATAATTCGGCATTATGACTTTATGATGTATTTTGTAGTTGCATTGCATCAATATCAATTGCAGAAAAAGAATGAAGAACGGAAGGCGGATAAGGAATAAGGAAGGAGGCCATGTGCAATCGAACAAAACTATAGCATGCAAGCATTTATTTATTATAATCATCATTAAGAACAAAACAATAATAAAGTAACGCAGATACTCTTTAAATGTTAAAACAGTACATATGTACCCCGAACACGAACTACGAACTACCCACGAACAACGACCACGAGTACGAGACTTGTACTGTACTGTACTGTACCAAAGTCAAAGTACGAAGATTTAAATTTAATACAATAATATAAGCCAATATAAGGTGAACTGGCAATGCAATGCAGCATCAGCCAGCATGTAGCAAGTAGGCCAAAAAGGCGCCAAAGAAAGGGTTTTTCAATTCCACAGTCACTTTCAAATCGACTTCCTAAATAAAGACTGGATTAGAGTGTGTCATAATTAGCAATAGGAATCTAGCAAAATGTTAAAGGACATAATTATTCTGCTGTAGTAGTTTCAGTTCAGTAAATTAATTATAATTAATATAATACTACTATGAGTCAAACTGGTCTTCGTGGTGCGAAAAAACGAACTTTGAATTTATGAGACAAGTCGGTATTTTACACCTGAGCCTGAACTAAAAGAAATCGGTTTAATATTTTGTATTCTGCAATAAATTACAATCCCTTATTGATTGCTCCTTTCAAATCAACTTGAGACACTTCAGGTAATTACGCAACACTGACACCGGTGACTGGCTATTAAAGATTTGGAGTGTTTCGTGAATTTGATACACACAATTATTATTGTTATTAGCGTAACAAATTCATAAATTTTAGTTTTATTCTCCGAACATTTGTTTTATGTATGTGAACCCTTGCTGTGTAAACAGCGTTATTGTTCAGTAAATGAATTAATTGTGTGGCCCATTCTTTTCTGTTTTCAATCTTAGGATGATCGTCAAACGACTGGTTGAAGCTCCTTGTTCTAAGTTTGGAATTCAGACTATTATCGTGCGATCAAAGAAGAATGTGTGGGGTACATATGGCTACAGTAATTTCAGAAATTACGATAAAGAGGACAAATTCCCTCTAATCAGCAAGTTTTTTCATACATTCATTTTTGTAGGCCTCGTGTCACCGTTTATAAACTGGGACCCGTAAGAATATTTCTCAAAATTTGTATAACATACTAGTTTAATATGTAGATGGTAAATAAATTAGGTATTTATTTATTGATGCATGTCGTTATACTGATTTTTTCAAAACGTCTTTGAATTTCTAATTAAATAAGAGAAAAAACTTGTAGTTATTTAAAAATGGCGGAAATTGTAGTAACTGAAGCTTCTACAGTGAGAGAACAAACTTTATTCAAAACCAAATCCCCTGACACGAATCCGTGTTTGCCCTATGGGACACAGCACACTATCCCATAGTGTGTTATAAGAAAGTTATAAGAAAGTCGTGGTTGTGCGTTTCATTTACTGAAGTATTATATTATTTTGGTTGAATCATTATAGAAATAATAATTGTTGGGTAACTGTGAAGTCCTAGGATCGTAGACACGATAATAGTAATTTCGAAATGATATAATCACATCATCTCGGGCACAGAAGCAGGAATTCCAAATTTCTGTCGAAAGTTTTCAAAAAATGTGGTTCTTGCCCTTCTCGCTCCTACACATAGATCAATAACTAATTAGGGTTCATTATTTTATCAAGGTAGCTCGGATGTAGCTCACTGTGTCGAACTAAGTGGCGACCAATAGTCTAACTACCTTGGTAACCTTTTAATTTACGACCTTTTATAATGTGTTCATTAATTTAATAATCTTGCAGATGTTTGGAGATGCTGGAGGAGAAGTA